>NW_025561017.1:0-92500 GCF_020424385.1 Procambarus clarkii | reverse complement strand
GTGTTGTTCACTGTTGGTGTTGGTCAATGTTGGTATTGGTCACTGGTGGTGTTGTTAACTGTTGGTGTTGTTCGCTATTGGTGTTGTTCACTGTTGGTATTGGTCACTGTTGGTGTTGTTTGCTGTTGGTGTTGTTCGCTGTTGGTGTTTGTCACTGTAGGTGTTGGTCACTGTTGGTGTTGGACACTATTGGTATTGTTCGCTGTTGGTGTTGGTCACTGTTGATGTTGGTCACTGTTGGTCACTGTTGGTGTTGTTCGCTGTTGGAGTTGGTCACTGTTGGTTTTGGTCACTGTTCGTGTTGGTCACTGTTGGTGTTGTTCACTGTTGGTTTTGGTGACTGTTGGTGTTGTTCCCTGTTGGTCTTGTTTGCTGTTGGTGTTGGTCACTGTTGGTGTTGATCACTGGTGTTGTTAACTGTTGGTGTTGTTCGCTATTGGTGTTGTTCACTGTTGGTGTTGGTCACTGTTTGTGTTGTTCACTGTTGGTGTTGGACACTGTTGGTGTTGGACACTGTTGGTGTTAGTCACTGTTTGTCACTGTTGGTGTTGTTTGCTGTTGGAGTTGGTGACTGTTGGTGTTGGTGACTGTTGGTGTTAGTCACTGTTGGAGCTGTTCACTGTTGGTGTAGGCCACTCTTGTTGTTCACTGTTGGTGTTAGCCACTATTGGTGTTGTTCGCTGTTAGTGTTGGTCACTGTTGGTGTTGTTCGCTGTTGGTGTTGGTCACTGGTGATGTTGGTCACTGTTGATGTTGTTCGCTGTTGGCGTTGGTCACTGTTGGTGTTGTTCGCTGTTGGTGTTGGTCACTTTTGGTGTTGGTCACTGTTGAAGTTGGTCACTGTTAGTGTTGGTTACTGCTGGTGTTGTTTGCTGTTGGTGTTGGTCACTGTTGGTGTTGGTCTTTGTTGGTGTTGTTCACTGTTGGTGTTGGTCACTGTTGGGTTTTTTTCCCTGTTGGTGTTGATCACTATTGGCGTTGGTCACTTTTCGTGTTTTTCGCTGTTGGTGGTGGTCACTGATGGTTTTGGTCACTGTTCGTGTTGGTCACTGTTGTGTTGTTCACTGTTGGTGTTGGTCACTGTTGATGTTGGTCACTGTTAATGTTGTTCGCTGTTGGTGTTTGTCACTGTTGGTGTTGTTCGCTATTGGTGTTGTTTTCTGTTGGTGTTGGTCACTGTTGGTGTTGGTCACTGTTGGTGTTGTTCGCTTTTGGTGTTGGTCACTGTTGGTGTTGTTTGCTGTTGGTGTTGGTCACTGTCGGTTTTGGTCACTCTTCGTGTTGGTCACTGTTGGTGTTGTTCACTGTTGGTATTGGTCACTGTTGATGTTTTTCACTGTTGGTGTTGTTCGCTGTTGGTGTTGGTCACTGTTGGTGTTGTTTGCCGTTGGTGTTGGTCACTGTTGATGTTGTTCAGTGTTGGTGTTGGACACTGTTGGTATTGTTCGCTGTTGGTGTTGGTCACTGTTGGTGTTGGTCATTGTTGGTCACTGTTGGTGTTGTTCGCTGTTGGAGTTGGTCACTGTTGGTTTTGGTCACTGTTCGTGTTGGTCACTGTTCGTGTTGTTCACTGTTGGTGTTGGTCAATGTTGGTATTGGTCACTGGTGGTGTTGTTAACTGATGGTGTTGTTCGCTATTGTTGTTGTTCACTGTTGGTATTGGTCACTGTTGGTGTTGTTTGCTGTTGGTGTTGTTCGCTGTTGGTGTTTTTCACTGTTGGTGTTGGTCACTGTTGGTGTTGGTCACTGTTGGTGTTGGACACTATTGGTATTGTTCGCTGTTGGTGTTGGTCACTGTTGATGTTGGTCACTGTTGGTCACTGTTGGTGTTGTTCGCTGTTGGAGTTGGTCACTGTTGGTTTTGGTCACTGTTGGTTTTGACCACTGTTCGTGTTGGTCACTGTTGATGTTGTTCACTGTTGGTTTTGGTGACTGTTGGTGTTGTTCCCTGTTGGTGTTGTTTGCTGTTGGTGTTGGTCACTGTTGGTGTTGATCACTGGTGTTGTTAACTGTTGGTGTTGTTCGCTATTGGTGTTGTTCACTGTTGGTGTTGGTCACTGTTTGTGTTGTTCACTGTTGGTGTTGGACACTGTTGGTGTTGGACACTGTTGGTGTTAGTCACTGTTGGTCACTGTTGGTGTTGTTTGCTGTTGGAGTTGGTGACTGTTGGTGTTGGTGACTGTTGGTGTTAGTCACTGTTGGAGCTGTTCACTGTTGGTGTTGGCCACTATTGTTGTTCACTGTTGGTGTTAGCCACTATTGGTGTTGTTCGCTGTTAGTGTTGGTCACTGTTGGTGTTGTTCGCTGTTGGTGTTGGTCACTGGTGATGTTGGTCACTGTTGATGTTGTTCGCTGTTGGTGTTGGTCACTGTTGGTGTTGTTCGCTGTTGGTGTTGGTCACTTTTGGTGTTGGTCACTGTTGATGTTGGTCACTGTTAGTGTTGGTTACTGCTGGTGTTGTTTGCTGTTGGTGTTGGTCACTGTTGGTGTTGGTCTTTGTTGGTGTTGTTCACTGTTGGTGTTGGTCACTGTTGGTGTTGTTCCCTGTTGGTGTCGGTCACAATTGGTGTTGGTCACTGTTGGTGTTGTTCCCTGTTGGCGTAGGTCACTGTTGGAGTTGGTCACTGTTGGTGTTCTTCCCTGTTGGTGTTGGTCGGTGTTGGTGTTGGTCACTGTTGTTTTTTTCCCTGTTGGTGTTGATCACTATTGGCGTTGGTCACTGTTCGTGTTTTTCGCTGTTGGTAGTGGTCACTGTTTGTGTTGTTCACTATTGGTGTTGTTTGCTGTTGGTTTTGGTCACTGTCGGTTTTGGTCACTCTTCGTGTTGGTCACTGTTGGTTTTGTTCACTGTTGGTATTGGTCACTGTTGATGTTGGTCACTGTTGGTGTTGTTCGCTGTTGGTGTTGGTCACTGTTGGTGTTGTTTGCTGTTGGTGTTGGTCATTGTTGGTGTTGTTCACTGTTGGTGTTGGACACTGTTGGTATTGTTCGCTGTTGGTGTTGGTCACTGTTGGTGTTGGTCATTGTTGGTCACTGTTGGTGTTGTTCGCTGTTGGATTTGGTCACTGTTGGTTTTGGTCACTGTTCGTGTTGGTCACTGTTCGTGTTGTTCACTGTTGGTGTTGGTCACTGTTGGTGTTGTTTGCTGTTGTTGTTGGTCACTGTTGGTGTTGTTCACTGTTGGTGTTGGACACTGTTGGTATTGTTCGCTGTTGGTGTTGGTCACTGTTGGTGTTGGTCATTGTTGGTGTTGTTCGCTGTTGGAGTTGGTCACTGTTGGTTTTGGTCACTGTTCGTTTTGGTCACTGTTCGTGTTGTTCACTGTTGGTGTTGGTCACTGTTGATGTTGGTCACTGTTGGTGTTGTTCGCTGATGGTGTTGGTAAATGTTGGTGCTGGTCTCTGGTGGTGTTGGTCACTATTTAGGTTGTTCACTACTGGTGGAGTTGAATGATGGTGTTGTTTGCTGTTGGAATTGTTTACTGTTGGTTTTGGTCACTGTTAGTTTTGTTCACTGTTCGTGATGGTCACTGTTCGTGTTGTTTACTGTTGGAGTTGGTCACTGTTTGTGTTGTTCGCTATTGGTGTTGGTTGCTATTGGCGTTGGTCACAGTTCGTGTTTTTCGCTGTTCGTGTTGGTCACTGTTGGTTTTGGTCACTGTTGGTGTTGGTCACTGTTGGTGTTGTTCACTGTTGGTATTGGTCACTGTTGATGTTGGTCACTGTTGGTGTTGTTCGCTGTTGGTGTTACTCGCTTATGGTGTTGGTCACTGTTGGTGTTGGTCACTGTTGGTGTTGTTCCCTGTTGGTGTTGGTCACTGTTGGTGTTGCTCGCTGTTGATGTTAGTCACTGTTGGTGTGTTCGCTGTCGGTGTTGGTCACTGTTGGTGTTGGTCACTGTTGGTGTAGGTCACTGTTGGTGTTGTTCACTGTAGTTGTTGGCCACTGTTGGTATTGTTCGCTGTTGGTAATGGTCACTGTTGGTGTTGGACACTGTTGGTATTGTTCGCTGTTGGTGTTGGTCACTGTTGGTGTTGGTCACTGTTGGTCACAGTTGGTGTTGTTTGCTGTTGGTGTTGGTCACTGTAGGTGTTGGTCACTCTTCGTGAGTGTCACTGTTGGTGTTGTTCACTGTTGGTTTTGGTCACTGTTGGTGTTGGTCACTGTTGGAGCTGTTCACTGTTGGTGTTGGCCACTATTGGTGTTGTTCACTGTTGGTGTTAGCCACTATTGGTGTTTTTCGCTGTTAGTGTTGGTCACTGTTGGTGTTGTTCGCTGTTGGTGTTGGTCACTGGTGATGTTGGTCACTGTTTATGTTGTTCGCTGTTGGTGTTGGTCACTGTTGGTGTTGGTCACTGTTGGTGTTGTTTGCTGTTGGTGTTGGTCACTGTTGGTGTTGTTCACTGTTGGTGTTGGACACTGTTGGTATTGTTCGCTGTTGGTATTGGTCACTGTTGGTGTTGGTCATTGTTGGTCACTGTTGGTGTTGTTCGCTGTTGGAGTTAGTCACTGTTGGTTTTGGTCACTGTTCGTGTTGGTCACTGTTGGTGTTGTTCACTGTTGGTGTTGGTCAATGTTGGTATTGGTCACTGGTGGTGTTGTTAACTGTTGGTGTTGTTCGCTATTGTTGTTGTTCACTGTTGGTATTGGTCACTGTTGGTGTTGTTTGCTGTTGGTGTTGTTCGCTGTTGGTGTTTGTCACTGTTGGTGTTGGTCACTGTTGGTGTTGGTCACTGTTGGTGTTGGACACTATTGGTATTGTTCGCTGTTGGTGTTGGTCACTGTTGATGTTGGTCACTGTTGGTGTTGTTCGCTGTTGGAGTTGGTCACTGTTGGTTTTGGTCACTGTTGGTTTTGGTCACTGTTGGTGTTGTTCACTGTTGGTTTTGGTGACTGTTGGTGTTGTTCCGTGTTGGTGTTGTTTGCTGTTGGTGTTGGTCACTGTTGGTGTTGATCACTGGTGTTGTTAACTGTTGGTGATGTTCGCTATTGGTGTTGTTCACTGTTGGTGTTGGTCACTGTTTGTGTTGTTCACTGTTGGTGTTGGACACTGTTGGTGTTGGACACTGTTGATGTTAGTCACTGTTGGTCACTGTTGGTGTTGTTTGCTGTTGGAGTTGGTGACTGTTGGTGTTGGTGACTGTTGGTGTTAGTCACTGTTGGAGCTGTTCACTGTTGGTGTTGGCCACTATTGTTGTTCACTGTTGGTGTTATCCACTATTGGTGTTGGATATTGGTGTTGGATATTGGTGTTGGTCACTGTTGGTGTTGTTCGCTGTTGGTGTTGGTCACTGGTGATGTTGGTCACTGTTGATGTTGTTCGCTGTTGGTGTTGGTCACTGTTGGTGTTGTTCGCTGTTGGTGTTGGTCACTTTTGGTGTTGGTCACTGTTGATGTTGGTCACTGTTAGTGTTGGTTACTGCTGGTGTTGTTTGCTTTTGGTGTTGGTCACTGTTGGTGTTGGTCTTTGTTGGTGTTGTTCACTGTTGGTGTTGGTCACTGTTGGTGTGTTTCCCTGTTGGTGTCGGTCACAATTGGTGTTGGTCACTGTTGGTGTTGTTCCCTGTTGGCGTAGGTCACTGATGGAGTTGGTCACTGTTGGTGTTCTTCCCTGTTGGTGTTGGTCGGTGTTGGTGTTGGTCACTGTTGTTTTTTTCCCTGTTGGTGTTGATCACTATTGGCGTTGGTCACTGTTCGTTTTTTTCGCTGTTGGTGGTGGTCACTGATGGTTTTGGTCACTGTTCGTGTTGGTCACTGTTGTGTTGTTCACTGTTGGTGTTGGTCACTGTTGATGTTGGTCACTGTTAATGTTGTTCGCTGTTGGTGTTGGTCACTGTTTGTGTTGTTCACTATTGGTGTTGTTTGCTGTTGGTTTTGGTCACTGTCGGTTTTGGTCACTCTTCGTGTTGGTCACTGTTGGTTTTGTTCACTGTTGGTATTGGTCACTGTTGATGTTGGTCACTGTTGGTGTTGTTCGCTGTTGGTGTTGGTCACTGTTGGTGTTGTTTGCTGTTGGTGTTGGTCACTGTTGGTGTTGTTCACTGTTGGTGTTGGACACTGTTGGTATTGTTCGCTGTTGGTGTTGGTCACTGTTGGTGTTGGTCATTGTTGGTCACTGTTGGTGTTGGTCACTGTTGGTGTTGGTCATTGTTGGTCACTGTTGGTGTTGTTCGCTGTTGGAGTTGGTCACTGTTGGTTTTGGTCACTGTTCGTGTTGGTCACTGTTCGTGTTGTTCACTGTTGGTGTTGGTCACTGTTGGTGTTGTTTGCTGTTGTTGTTGGTCACTGTTGGTGTTGTTCACTGTTGGTGTTGGACACTGTTGGTATTGTTCGCTGTTGGTGTTGGTCACTGTTGGTGTTGGTCATTGTTGGTGTTGTTCGCTGTTGGAGTTGGTCACTGTTGGTTTTGGTCACTGTTCGTTTTGGTCACTGTTCGTGTTGTTCACTGTTGGTGTTGGTCACTGTTGGTGTTGGTCACTGGTGGTGTTGTTAACTGTTGGTGTTGTTCGCTATTGGTGTTGTTCACTGTTGGTATTGGTCACTGTTGGTGTTGTTTGCTGTTGGTCTTGTTCGCTGTTGGTGTTGGTCACTGTTGGTTTTGGTCACAGTTGGTCACTTTTGGTGTTGTTTGGTGTTGGTGTTGGTCACTGTTGGTGTTGTTTACTGTTGGTGTTGGTAACTGTTTGTGTTGTTCACTGTTGGTGTTGGACACTGTTGGTGTTGGTCACTGTTGGTCACTGTTGGTGTTGTTCACTGTTGGAGTTGGTGACTGTTGGTGTTGGTGACTGTTGGTGTTGGTCACTGTTGGTGTTGTTCACTGTTGGTGTTGGCCACTATTGTGTTGTTCACTGTTGGTGTTGGCCACTAATGGTGTTGTTCGCTGTTAGTGTTGGTCACTGTTGGTGTTGATCGCTGTTAGTGTTGGTCACTGGTGATTTTGGTCACTGTTGGTGTTGTTCGCTGTTGGTGTTGTCACTGTTGGTGTTGTTCGCTGTTGGTGTTGGTCACTGTTGGTGTTGTTCGCTGTTGGTGTTGGTCACTGTTGGTGTTGTTTGCTGTTGGTTTTGGTCACTGGTGGTGTTGGTACTGGTGGTGTTGTTTGCTGTTGGTGTTGGTCACTGTTGGTGTTGTTCGCTGTTGGTGTTGGTCACTGTTGGTTATGTTCGCTGTTGGAGTTGGTCACTGTTGGTGTTGGTGATTGTTGGTGTCGGTCACTGTTGGTGTTGTTCACTGTTGGTGTTGGCCACTATTGGTGGTGTTCGCTGTTGGTGTTGATCACTTTTGGTGTTGTTCATTGTTGGCGTTGGTCACTGTTGGTGTTGTTCGCTGTTATTGTTGGGCAATGTTGGTGTTGTTTGCGGTTGGTGTTTGTCACTGTTGGTGTTGGTCACCAGTGGTGTTGTTTGCTGTTGATCACTGTTGGTGTTGGTCACTGGTAGTGGTGTTGGTTGCAGGTGGTGTTGGTCACTGGTGGTGTTGGTCACTTTTGGTGTTAGTCACTGTTGATGTTGGTCACTGTTAGTGTTGTTCCATGTTGGTGTTGGTCGCTGTTGGTATTGGTCACTGTTGGTGTTGGTTTTTGTTGGTGTTGTTCACTGTTGGTGTTGGTCACTGTTGGTGTTGTTCCCTGTTGGTATTGGTCACTGTTGGTGTTGGTCTTTGTTGGTGTTGTTCACTGTTGGTATTGGTCACTTTTGGTGTTGATCCCTGTTGGTGTTGGTCACTATTGGTGTTTTCACTGTTGGTGTTGTTCCCCGTTGGTGTTGGTCACTGTTGGTGTTGGCCACTGGTGGTGGTGTTGGTCGCTGGTGGTGTTGGTCACTGGTGGTGTTGGTCACTTTTGGTGTTGGTCACTGTTGATGTTGGTCACTGTTAGTGTTGGTCACAGCTGGTGTTGTTCCATGTTGGTGTTGTTCGCTTTTGGTGTTGGTCACTGTTGGTGTTGTTCCCAGTTGGTGTTGGTCACTGTTGATGTTGGTCACTGTTGGTGTTGTTCCCTGTTGGTGTTGTTCACTGTTTGTGTTCGTCACTGTTGATGTTGGTCACTATTGGCGTTGGTCACTGTTCGTGTTTTTCGCTGTTCGTGTTGGTCACTGTTGGTTTTGGTCACTGTTCGTTTTGGTCACTGTTCGTGTTGTTCATTGTTTGTGTTCGTCACTGTTGATGTTGGTCACTTTTGGTGATGTTCGCTGTTGATGTTGGTCTCTGTTGGTGTTGGTCACTGTTGGTGTTGTTCCCTGTTGGTGTTGGTCACTGTTGGTGTTGCTCGCTGTTGGTGTTAGTCACTGTTGGTTTTGTTCGCTGTCGGTGTTGGTCACTGTTGGTGTTAGTCACTGTTGATGTTGTTCACTGTTGGTGTTGTTCACTCTTGGTGTTGGACACTGTTGGTGTTGTTCGCTGTTGGTGTTGGTCACTGTTGGTGTTGGTCACTGTTGGTCACTGTTGGTGTTGTTCGCTGTTGGAAGTGGTCACTGTTGGTGTTGTTCGCTGTTGGAGTTGATCACTGTTGGTTTTGGTCACTGTTCGTGTTGGTCACTGTTCGTGTTGTTCACTGTTTGTGTTGGGCACTTTTGGTGTTCGCTGTTGGTGTTGGTCATTATTGGTGTTGTTCCCTGTTAGTGTTGGTCACTGTTGGTGTTGTTCGCTGTTGGTATTGTTCACTGTTGGTGTTGGTCACTGTTGGTGTTGTTCACTGTTGGTGTTGTTCACTGTTGGTGTTGTTCGCTGTTGGTGGTGGTCGCTGTTGGTTTTGGTCACAGTTGGTGTTGGTCACTGTTGGTGTTGTTCGCTGGTGGTGTTGATCACTGTTGGAGTTGGTCAGTGTTGGTGTTGGTCACTATTGGCGTTGGTCATTGTTGGTTTTGGTCACTGTTCGTGTTGGTCACTGTTCGTGTTGTTCACTGTTGGTGTTGGTCACTGTTGATGTTGGTCACTGTTGGTGTTGTTCGCTGATGGTGTTGGTAAATGTTGGTGCTGGTCTCTGGTGGTGTTGGTCACTGTTGAGGTTGTTCACTACTGGTGGAGTTGAATGATGGTGTTGTTTGCTGTTGGAATTGTTTACTGTTGGTTTTGGTCACTGTTAGTTTTGTTCACTGTTCGTGATGGTCACTGTTCGTGTTGTTCACTGTTGGAGTTGGTCACTGTTTGTGTTGTTCGCTATAGGTGTTGGTTGCTATTGGCGTTGGTCACAGTTCGTGTTTTTCGCTGTTCGTGTTGGTCACTGTTGGTTTTGGTCACTGATGGTGTTGGTCACTGTTGGTGTTGTTCACTGTTGGTATTTGTCACTGTTGATGTTGGTCACTGTTGGTGTTGTTCGCTGTTGGTGTTGGTCACTGTTGGTGTTGTTCGCTGTTGGTGTTACTCGCTGATGGTGTTGGTCACTGTTGGTGTTGGTCACTGTTGGTGTTGTTCCCTGTTGGTGTTGGTCACTGTTGGTGTTGCTCGCTGTTGATGTTAGTCACTGTTGGTGTTTTTCGCTGTCGGTGTTGGTCACTGTTGGTGTTGGTCACTGTTGGTGTAGGTCACTGTTGGTGTTGTTCACTGTAGTTGTTGGCCACTGTTGGTATTGTTCGCTGTTGGTAATGGTCACTGTTGGTGTTGGACACTGTTGGTATTGTTCGCTGTTGGTGTTGGTCACTGTTGGTGTTGGTCACTGTTGGTCACAGTTGGTGTTGTTTGCTGTTGGTGTTGGTCACTGTAGGTGTTGGTCACTCTTCGTGAGTGTCACTGTTGGTGTTGTTCACTGTTGGTTTTGGTCACTGTTGGTGTTGGTGACTGTTGGTGTTGGTCACTGTTGGAGCTGTTCACTGTTGGTGTTGGCCACTATTGGTGTTGTTCACTGTTGGTGTTTGCCACTATTGGTGTTGTTCGCTGTTAGTGTTGGTCACTGTTGGTGTTGTTCGCTGTTGGTGTTGGTCACTGGTGATGTTGGTCACTGTTGATGTTGTTCGCTGTTGGTGTTGGTCACTGTTGGTGTTGTTCGCTGTTGGTGTTGGTTACTGTTGGTGTTGGCCACTGTTGGTGGTGTTGGTCGCTGGTGGTGTTGTTCGCTGTTGGTGTTGGTCACTGTTGGTGTTGGTCACTGTTGGTGTTGTTCCCTATTGGTGTTGGTCACTGTTGATGTTGCTCGCTGATGGTGTTAGTCACTGTTGGTGTTGTTCGCTGTCGGTGTTGGTCACTGTTGGTGTTGGACACTGTTGGTGTTGGTCACTGTTGGTGTTGTTCACTATTGGTGTTGGACACTGTTGGTATTGTTCGCTATTGGTGTTGTTCACTGTTGGTGTTGGTCACTGTTGGTGTTGGTCACAGGTGGTGTTGTTCATTGTTGGTGTTGGGCACTGGTGGTGTTGTTCACTGTTGGTGTTGGTAACTGTTGGTGTTGTTCGCTGTTGGTGTTGGTCACTGTTGGTGTTGGTCACTGTTGGAGTTGTTGGCTGTTGGTATTGGTCACTGTTGGTTTGGTCACAGTTGGTCACTGTTGGTGTTGTTTGCTGTTGGTGTTGGTCACTGTTCGTGTTTTTCGCTGTTGGTGTGGGTCTCTGTTGGTGTTGGTCGCTGGTGGTGTTGGTCACTGGTGGTGGTGTTGGTCACTTTTGGTGTGGGTCACTGTTGGTGTTGGTCACTGGTGGTGTTCGTCGCTGGTGGTGTTGATCACTGGTAGTGTTGGTCAATTTTGGTGTTGGTCACTGTTAGTGTTGGACACTGCTGGTGTTGTTCCATATTGGTGTTGTTCGCTGTTGGTGTTGGTCACTGTTGGTGTTGGCCTTTGATGGTGTTCTTCACTGTTGGTGTTGGTCACTACTGGTGTTGTTCCCTGTTTGTGTTGGTCACTGTTGGTGTTGGTCACTGTTGGTGTTGTTCCCTGTTGGTGTAGGTCACTGTTGGAGTTGGTCACTGTTGGTGTTGTTCTCTGTTGCTGTTGGTTAGTGTTGTTGTTGGTCACTGTTGGTGTTGTTCCCTGTTGGTGTTGGTCACTATTGGCGTTAATCACTGTTCGTGTTTTTTGCTGTTGGTGTTGGTCACTTATGGTTTTGGTCTGTTCGTGTTGTTCACTGTTTGTGTTGGTCACTGTTGGTGTTGTTCCCTGTTGCTGTTGGACACTGTTGGTGTTGTTTGCTTTTGGTGTTGGTCTCTGTTGGTGTTGGTCACTGTTGGTCACTGTTGGTGTTGATCGCTGTTGGAGTTGGTGACTGTTGGTGTTGGTGACTGTTGGTGTTGGTCACAATTGGTGTTGCTCGCTGTTGGTGTTGGTCACTGTTGGTGTTGTTCGCTTTTGGCGTTGGTCACTGGTGGTGTTGGCCACTGTTGGTGTTGTTCCCTGTTGGTGTTGGTCACTGTTAGTGTTGTTCGCTGTTGGTGTTGTTCGCTGTTGGTGTTGGTCACTGTTGGTGTTGGTCACTGTTGGTGTTGTTCCCTATTGGTGTTGGTCACTGTTGGTGTTGGTCACTGTTGGTGTTGGTCACTGTTGGTGTTGGTCACTGGTGGTGTTGTTCATTGTTGGTGTTGTTCACTGGTGGTGCTGTTCACTGTTGGTGTTGGTAACTGTTGGTCTTGTTCGCTGTTGGTGTTGGTCACTGTTGGTTTTGGTCACAGTTGGTCACTGTTGGTGTTGTTTGCTGTTGGTGTTTGTCACTGTTCGTGTTGTTCACTGTTGGTGTTGTTCCCTGTTGGTGTAGGTCACTATTGGCGTTGGTCACTGTTCGTGTTTTTCGCTGTTGGTGTGGGTCACTGTTGGTGTTGGTCACTGGTGGTGGTGTTGGTCGCTGGTGGTGTTGGTCAATGGTGGTGGTGTTGGTCATTTTTGGTGTTGGTCACTGTTGGTGTTGGTCACTCTTAGTGTTGGTCACAGCTGGTGTTGTTCCATGTTGTTGTTGTTCGCTGTTGGTGTTGGTCACTGTTGGTGTTGGTCTTTGCTATTGAATTTCACTGTTGGTGTTGGTCACTGTTGGTGTTGTTCCCTGTTGGTGTTGGTCATTGTTGGTGTTGGTCACAGTTGGTGTTGTTCCTTGTTGGTGTAGGTCACTGTTGGAGTTGGTCACTGTTGGTGTTGTTCCCTGTTGGTGTTGGTCAGTGTCTATGTTGGCCACTGTTGGGGTTGTTCCCTGTTGGTGTTGGTCACTATTGGCGTTGGTCACTGTTCGTGTTTTTCGCTGTTGGTGTTGGTCACTATTGGTTTTGGTCACTGTTTGTGTTGGTCACTGTTCGTGTTGTTCACTGTTGGTGTTGGTCACTGTTGGTGTTGTTCCCTGTTGGTGTTGGACACTGTTGGTGTTGTTTGCTGTTGGTGTTGGTCAATGTTTGTGTTGTTCGCTTTTGGTGTTGGTCACTGTTGATGTTGGTCACTGTTGGTGTTGTTCGCTGTTGGTGTTGGTCCCAGTTGGTGTTTGCCTCTTATGGTGTTTTTCGCTGATGGTGTTGGTCACTGTTGGTGTTGTTCACTGTTGGTGTTGGTCACTGTTGATGTTGTTCGCTGTTAGTTTTGGTCATTGTTAGTGTTGTTTGCTGTTGGTGTTGGTCACTGGTGGTGTTGGTCACCGGTGGTGTTGGTCACTGGTGGTGTTGGTCACCGGTGGTGTTGTTTGCTGTTGGTGTGGGTCACTGTTGGTGTTGGTCACTGGTGGTGGTGTTGGTCGCTGGTGGTGTTGGTCACTGGTGGTGGTGTTGGTCACTTTTGGTGTTGGTCACTGTTGTTGTTGGTCACTGTTAGTGTTGGTCACAGCTGGTGTTGTTCCATGTTGTTGTGTTCGCTTTTGGTGTTGGTCACTGTTGGTGTTGGTCTTTGTTGGTGGATTTCACTGTTGGTGTTGGTCACTGTTGGTGTTGTTCCCTGTTGGTGTTGGTCACTGTTGGTGTTGGTCACAGTTGGTGTTGTTCCTTGTTGGTGTATGTCTTTGTTGGAGTTGGTCACTGTTGGTGTTGTTCCCTGTTGATGTTGGTCAGTGTCTGTGTTGGCCACTGTTGGGGTTGTTCCCTGTTGGTGTTGGTCACTATTGGCGTTGGTCACTGTTCGTGTTTTTCGCTGTTGGTGTTGGTCACTATTGGTGTTGTTCCCTGTTGGTGTTGGACACTGTTGGTGTTGTTTGCTGTTGGTGTTGGTCACTGTTGGTGTTGGTCACTGTTGGTGTTGTTTGTTGTTGGAGGTGTTGACTGTTGGTGTTGGTGATTGTTGGTGTTGGTCACTGTTGGTGTTGTTCGTTGTTGGAGGTGGTGACTGTTGGTGTTGGTGACTGTTGGTGTTTGTCACTGTTGTTCACTGTTGGTGTTGGCCACAATTGGTGTTGTTCGCTGTTGGTGTTGATCACTGTTGGTGTTGTTCGGTGTTGGTGTTGGTCATTGTTGGTGTTTTTTGCTGTTGGTGTTGTTCACTGGAGGTGTTGGTCACCAGTGGTGTTGTTTGCTGTTGGTGTTGGTCACTTGTGGTGTTGGTCACTGTTGGTGTTGTTCGTTGTTGGAGGTGGTGACTGTTGGTGTTGTTTGCTGTTAGTGTTGGTCACTTGTGGTGTTGGTCACTGTTGGTGTTGTTCGTTGTTGGAGGTGGTGACTGTTGGTGTTGGTGACTGTTGGTGTTTGTCACTGTTGTTCACTGTTGGTGTTGGCCACAATTGGTGTTGTTCGCTGTTGGTGTTGGTCAATGTTGGTGTTGTTTGCTGTTGGTGTTGTTCACTATTGGTGTTGGTCACTTTTGGTGTTGATCGCTGTTGGTGTTGGTTACTGTTGGAGTTGATCACTGTTGGTGTTGGTCACTGTTGGTGTTGGTCACTGTTGGTGTTGGTCACTGTTGTTGTTCGTCATTGTTGGTGTTCGCTGTTGGTGTTGGTCACTGTTTGTGTTGTTCGCTTTTGGTGTTGGTCACTGTTGCTGTTGGTCACTGTTGGTGTTGTTCGCCGTTGGTGTTGGTCACTGTTGGTGTTGGCCACTATTGGTGTTTCTCGCTGTTGGTGTTGGTCACTGTTGGTGTTGTTCACTGTTGGTGTTGGTCACTGGTGGTGTTGGTCACTGTTGGTGTTGTTCGCTGTTGGTGTTGGTCAATGTTGGTGTTGTTTGCTGTTGGTGTTGTTCACTATTGGTGTTGGTCACTTTTGGTGTTGATCGCTTTTGGTGTTGGTTACTGTTGGAGTTGATCACTGTTGGTGTTGGTCACTGTTGGTGTTGGTCACTGTTGGTGTTGGTCACTGTTGTTGTTCGTCATTGTTGGTGTTCGCTGTTGGTGTTGGTCACTGTTTGTGTTGTTCGCTTTTGGTGTTGGTCACTGTTGCTGTTGGTCACTGTTGGTATTGTTCGCCGTTGGTGTTGGTCACTGTTGGTGTTGGCCACTATTGGTGTTTCTCGCTGTTGGTGTTGGTCACTGTTGGTGTTGTTCACTGTTGGTGTTGGTCACTGGTGGTGTTGGTCACTGTTGGTGTTGTTCACTGTTGGTTTTGGTCATTGTTGGTGTTGTTTGCTGTTGGTGTTGGTCACTGGTGGTGTTGGTCACCGGTGGTGTTGGTCACCGGTGGTGTTGTTTGCTGTTGGTGTTGGTCACTGTTGGTGTTGTTCGCTGTTGGTATTGGTCACTGTTGGTGTTGGTCACTGGTGGTGGTATTGGTCGCTGATGGTGTTGGTCACTGGTGGTGGTGTTGGTCACTTTTAATGTTGGTCACTGTTGGTGTTGGTCACTGTTAGTGTTGGTCACAGCTGGTGTTGTTCCATGTTGTTGTTGTTGTTCGCTGTTGGTGTTGGTCACTGTTGGTGTTGGTCTTTGTTGGTGGATTTCACTGTTGGTGTTGGTCACTGTTGGTGTTGTTCTTTGTTGGTGTAGGTCACTGTTGGAGTTGGTCACTGTTGGTGTTGTTCCCTGTTGGTGTTGGTTAGTGTTGGTGTTGGTCACTGTTGGTGTTGTTCCCTGTTGGTGTTATTCACTATTGGCGTTGGTCACTGTTCGTGTTTTTAGCTGTTGGTGTTGGTCACTGTTGATTTTGGTCACTGTTTGTGTTGGTCATTGTTCGTGTTGTTCACTGTTGGTTTTGGTCACTGTTGGTGTTGTTCCCTGTTGAAGTTGGTGACTGTTGGTGTTGATGACTGTTGGTGTTGGTCACAATTGGTGTTGTTCGCTGTTGGTGTTGGTCACTGTTGGTGTTGTTCGCTTTTGTTGTTGGTCACTGGTGGTGTTGGTCACTGTTGGTGTTGTTCCCTGTTGGTGTTGGTCACTGTTAGTGTTGTTCGCTGTTGGTGTTGTTCGCTGTTGGTGTTGGTCACTGTTGGTGTTGGTCACTGTTGGTGTTGTTCCCTATTGGTGTTGGTCACTGTTGGTGTTGGTCACTGTTGGTGTTGGTCACTGTTGGTGTTTTTCACTGTTGGTGATGGACACTGTTGGTATTGTTCGCTGTTGGTGTTGGTCACTGTTGGTGTTGGTCACTGTTGGTGTTGTTCCCTGTTGGTGTTGGTCACTGTTAGTGTTGTTCGCTGTTGGTGTTGTTCGCTGTTGGTGTTGGTCACTGTTGGTGTTGGTCACTGTTGGTTTTGTTCGCTGTCGGTGTTGTTCGCTGTTGGTGTTGGTCACTGTTGATGTTGGTCACTGTTGGTGTTGGTCACTGTTGGTGTTGTTCACTGTTGGTGTTGGACACTGTTGGTATTGTTCGCTGTTGGTGTTGGTCACTGTTGGTGTTGGTCACTGGTGGTGTTGTTCTTTATTGGTGTTGTTCACTGGTGGTGTTGTTCACTGTTGGTGTTGGTAACTGTTGGTCTTGTTCGCTGTTGGTGTTGATCACTGTTGGTTTTGGTCACAGTTGGTCACTGTTGGTGTTGTTTGCTGTTGGTGTTGGTCACGGTTCGTGTTGTTCACTGTTGGTGTTGTTCCCTGTTGGTGTAGGTCACTATTGGCGTTGGTCACTGTTCGTGTTTTTCGCTGTTGGTGTGGGTCACTGTTGGTGTTGGTCACTGGTGGTGGTGTTGGTCACTTTTGGTGTTGGTCACTGTTGGTGTTGGTCACTGTTAGTGTTGGTCACAGCTGGTGTTGTTCCATGTTGTTGTTGTTCGCTGTTGGTGTTGGTCACTGTTGGTGTTGGTCTTTGTTATTGGATTTCACTGTTGGTGTTGGTCACTGTTGGTGTTGTTCCCTATTGGTGTTGGTCATTGTTGGTGTTGGTCATTGTTGGTGTTGGTCACAGTTGGTGTTGTTCCTTGTTGGTGTAGGTCACTGTTGGAGTTGGTCACTGTTGGTGTTGTTCCCTGTTGGTGTTGGTCAGTGTCTGTGTTGGCCACTGTTGGGGTTGTTCCCTGTTGGTGTTGGTCACTATTGGCGTTGGTCACTGTTCGTGTTTTTCGCTGTTGGTGTTGGTCACTGTTGGTTTTGGTCACTGTTTGTGTTGGTCACTGTTCGTGTTGTTCACTGTTGGTGTTGGTCACTGTTGGTGTTGTTCCCTCTTGGTGTTGGACACTGTTGGTGTTGTTTGCTGTTGGTGTTGGTCACTGTTTGTGTTGTTCGCTTTTGGTGTTGGTCACTGTTGATGTTGGTCACTGTTGGTGTTGTTCGCTGTTGGTGTTGGTCACAGTTGGTGTTTGCCTCTTATGGTGTTTTTCGCTGATGGTGTTGGTCACTGTTGGTGTTGTTCACTGTTGGTGTTGGTCACTGTTGGTTTTGTTCGCTGTTAGTTTTGGTCATTGTTAGTGTTGTTTGCTGTTGGTGTTGGTCACTGGTGGTGTTGGTCACCGGTGGTGTTGGTCACTGGTGGTGTTGGTCACCGGTGGTGTTGGTCACCGGTGGTGTTGTTTTTGATGTTGGTATTGGTCACTGTTGGTGTTGTTCGCTGTTGGTGTTGGTCACTGTTGGTGTTGTTCGCTGTTGGTGTTGGTCACTGTTGGTGTTGGTCACTGGTGGTGGTGTTGGTCGCTGATGGTGTTGGTCACTGGTGGTGGTGTTGGTCACTTTTGGTGTTGGTCATCGTTGGTGTTGGTCACTGTTAGTGTTGGTCACAGCTGGTGTTGTTCCATGTTGTTGTTGTTCGCTGTTGGTGTTGGTCACTGTTGGTGTTGGTCTTTGTTGGTGGATTTCACTGTTGGTGTTGGTCACTGTTGGTGTTGTTCCTTGTTGGTGTAGGTCACTGTTGGAGTTGGTCACTGTTGGTGTTGTTCCCTGTTGGTGTTGGTTAGTGTTGGTGTTGGTCACTGTTGTTGTTGTTCCCTGTTGGTGTTATTCACTATTGGCGTTGGTCACTGTTCGTGTTTTTAGCTGTTGGTGTTGGTCACTGTTGATTTTGGTCACTGTTTGTGTTGGTCATTGTTGGTGTTGTTCACTGTTGGTGTTGGTCACTGTTGGTGTTGTTCCCTGTTGGTGTTGGACACTGTTGGTGTTGTTTGCTGTTGGTGTTGGTCACTGTTGGTGTTGTTCGTTGTTGGAGTTGGTGATTGTTGGTGTTGGTCACTGTGATTGTTCACTGTTGGTGATGGCCACTATTGGTGTTGTTCGCTGTTGGCGTTGATCACTGTTGGTGTTGTTCGGTGTTGGTGTTGGTCACTTGTGGTGTTGGTCACTTGTGGTGTTGGTGTTGGTCACTTGTGGTGTTGGTCACTTGTGGTGTTGGTCACTGTTGGTGTTGTTCGATGTTGGTGTTGTTCGCTGTTGGTGTTGATCACTGTTGGTGTTGTTCGGTGTTGGTGTTGGTCACTTGTGGTGTTAGTCACTGTTGGTATTGTTCGATGTTGGTGTTGGTCACTGTTGGTGTTTTTTGCTGTTGGTGTTGGTCACTGGTGGTTTTGGTCACCAGTGGTGTTGTTTGCTGTTGGTGTTGGTCACTGTTGGTGTTGTTCGCTGTTAGTGTTGATCACTTGTGGTTTTGGTCACTGTTGGTGTTGTTCGGTGTTCGTGTTGGTCACTGTTGGTGTTGTTTGCTGTTGGTGTTGGTCAATGGTGGTGTTGGTCACCAGTGGTGTTGTTTGATGTTGGTGTTCATCACTGTTGGTGTTGTTCGCTGTTGGTGTTGGTCACTGTTAGTGTTGTTGGCTGTTGGTGTTGGTCACTGTTGGTGTTGGTCACTGGTGATGTTGGTCGCTGGTGGTGTTGTTCACAGGTAGTGTTGGTCAATTTTGGTGTTGGTCACTGTTAGTGTCGGACACTGCTGGTGTTGTTCCATGTTGATGTTGTTCGCTGTATGTGTTCGTCACCGGTGGTGTTGGTCACCGGTGGTGTTGTTTGCTGTTGGTGTTGGTCACTGTTGGTGTTGTTCGCTGTTGGTGTTGGTCACTGTTGGTGTTGTTCGCTGTTGGTGTTGGTCACTGTTGGTGTTGGTCGCTGGTGGTGGTGTTGGTCGCTGATGGTGTTGGTCACTGGTGGTGGTGTTGGTCACTTTTGGTGTTGGTCACTGTTGGTGTTGGTCACTGTTAGTGTTGGTCACAGCTGGTGTTGTTCCATGTTGTTGTTGTTCGCTGTTGGTGTTGGTCACTGTTGGTGTTGGTCTTTGTTGGTGGATTTTACTGTTGGTGTTGGTCACTGTTGGTGTTGTTCCTTGTTGGTGTAGGTCACTGTTGGAGTTGGTCACTGTTGGTGTTGTTCCCTGTTGGTGTTGGTTAGTGTTGGTGTTGGTCACTGTTTGTGTTGTTCCCTGTTGGTGTTATTCACTATTGGCGTTGGTCACTGTTCGTGTTTTTAGCTGTTGGTATTGGTCACTGTTGATTTTGGTCACTGTTTGTGTTGGTCATTGATCGTGTTGTTCACTGTTGGTGTTCATCACTGTTGGTGTTGTTCCCTGTTGGTATTGGACACTGTTGGTGTTGTTTGCTGTTGGTGTTGGTCACTGTTGGTGTTGTTCGTTGTTGGAGTTGGTGACTGTTGGTGTTGGTCACTGTGATTGTTCACTGTTGGTGTTGGCCACTATTGGTGTTGTTCGCTGTTGGCGTTGATCACTGTTGGTGTTGTTCGGTGTTGGTGTTGGTCACTTGTGGTGTTGGTCACTGTTGGTGTTGTTCGATGTTGGTGTTGTTCGCTGTTGGTGTTGATCACTGTTGGTGTTGTTCGGTGTTGGTGTTGGTCACTTGTGGTGTTAGTCACTGTTGGTGTTGTTCGATGTTGGTGTTGGTCACTGTTGGTGTTTTTTGCTGTTGGTGTTGGTCACTGGTGGTTTCGGTCACCAGTGGTGTTGTTTGCTGTTGGTGTTGGTCACTGTTGGTGTTGTTCGCTGTTAGTGTTGATCACTTGTGGTTTTGGTCACTGTTGGTGTTGTTCGGTGTTCGTGTTGGTCACTGTTGGTGTTGTTTGCTGTTGGTGTTGGTCAATGGTGGTGTTTGTCACCAGTGGTGTTGTTTGATGTTGGTGTTCATCACTGTTGGTGTTGTTCGCTGTTGGTGTTGGTCACTGTTAGTGTTGTTGGCTGTTGGTGTTGGTCACTGTTGGTGTTGGTCACTGGTGGTGTTGGTCGCTGGTGGTGTTGATCACAGGTAGTGTTGGTCAATTTTGGTGTTGGTCACTGTTAGTGTCGGACACTGCTGGTGTTGTTCCATGTTGATGTTGTTCGCTGTATGTGTTGGTCACTGTTGGTGTTGGTCACTACTGGTGTTGTTCCCTGTTTGTGTTGGTCACTGTTGGTGTTGGTCACTGTTGGTGTTGTTCCCTGTTGGTGTAGGTCACTGTTGGAGTTGGTCACTGTTGGTGTTGTTCCATATTGTTGTTGGTTAGTGTTGTTGTTGGTCACTGTTCGTGTTGTTCCCTGTTGGTGTTGTTCGCTGTTGGCGTTGGTCACTATTGGCGTTAGTCACTGTTCGTGTTTTTCGCTGTTGGTGTTGGTCACTGATGGTTTTGGTCTATGTTCGTGTTGGTCACTGTTCGTGTTGTTCACTGTTTGTGTTGGTCACTGTTGGTGTTGTTCCCTGTTGCTGTTGGACACTGTTGGTGTTGTTTGCTTTTGGTGTTGGTCTCTGTTGGTGTTGGTCACTGTTGGTCACTGTTGGTGTTGATCGCTGTTCGAGTTGGTGACTGTTGGTGTTGGTCACTGTTGGTGTTGGTGACTGTTGGTGTTGGTCACAATTGGTGTTGTTCGCTGTTGGTGTTGTTCGCTTTTGGTGTTGGTCACTGGTGGTGTTGGTCACTGGTGGTGTTGGTCACTCTTGGTGTTGTTCCCTGTTGGTGTTGGTCACTGTTAGTGTTGTTCGCTGTTGGTGTTGTTCGCTGTTGGTGTTGGTCACAGTTGGTGTTGGTCACTGTTGGTGTTGATCCCTATTGGTGTTGGTCACTGTTGGTGTTGCTCGCTGATGGTGTTAGTCACTGTTGGTGTTGTTCGCTGTCGGTGTTGGTCACTGTTGGTGTTGGTCACTGTTGGTGTTGGTCACTGTTGGTGTTGGTCACTGGTGGTGTTGTTCATTGTTGGTGTTGGTCACTGGTGGTGTTGTTCACTGTTGGTGTTGGTAACTGTTGGTGTTGTTCGCTGTTGGTGTTGTTCGCTGTTGGTGTTGGTCACTGTTGGTGTTGTTCGCTGTTGGTGTTGGTCACTGTTGGTTTTGGTCACAGTTGGTCACTGTTGGTGTTGTTTGCTGTTGGTGTTGGTCACTGTTCGTGTTGTTCACTGTTGGTGTTGTTCCCTGTTGGTGTAGGTCACTATTAGCGTTGGTCACTGTTCGTGTTTTTCGCTGTTGGAGTTGGTCACTGTTGGTTTTGGTCACTGACTGTGTTGGTCACTGTTCGTGTTGTTCACTGTTTGTGTTCGTCACTGTTGATGTTCGTCACTGTTGGTGTTTTTCGCTGTTGGTGTTGGTCACTGTTGGTGTTGTTTCCAGTTGGTGTTGGTCACTGTTGGTGTTGGTCACTGTTGGTGTTGTTCCCTGTTGGTGTAGGTCACTGATGGAGTTGGTCACTGTTGGTGTTGTTCCCTGTTGGTGTTGGTCGGTGTTGGTGTTGGACACTATTGGCGTTGGTCACTGTTCGTGTTTTTCGCTGTTCGTGTTGGTCACTGTTGGTTTTGGTCACTGTTCGTGTTGGTCACTGTTCGTGTTGTTCGCTGTTGTTGTTGGTCACTGTTGGTGTTGTTCCCTGTTACTGTTGGACACTGTTGGTGTTGTTTGCTGTTGGTGTTGGTCTCTGTTGGTGTTGGTCACTGTTGGTCACTGTTGGTGTTGTTCGCTGTTGGAGTTGGTGACTGTTGGTGTTGGTGACTAATGGTGTTGGTCACTATCGGTGTTGTTCGCTGTTGGTGTTGGTCACTGGTGGTGTTGGTCACGGTTGGTGTTGTTCGTTGTTGGTGTTGGTCACTGTTGGTGTTGTTTGCTGTTGTTGTTGGTCACTGGTGGTGTTGGTCACTGTTGGTGTTGTTCGGTGTTGGTGTTGGTCACTGTTGGTGTTGTTTGCTGTTGGTGTTGTTCTCTGTTTGTGTTGTTCACTGTTGGTGTTGGTCACTGTTGGTGTTGTTCCCTGTTGGTGTTGTTCGCTGTTGGTGTTGTTCGCTGTTGGTGTTGGTCACTGGTGGTGTTGGTCACTGTTGGTGTTTGTCACTGTTGGTGTTGGCCACTATTAGTGTTGTTCGCTGTTGGTGTTGGTCACTGTTGGTGTTGTTCGCTGTTGGTGTTGGTCACTGGTGGTGTTACTTGTTCACTGTTGGAGTTGTTCGCTGTTGGTGTTGTTCAATGTTGGTGTTGTTCAATGTTGGTATTGGTCACTGTTGGTGTTGTTCGCTGTTGGTGTTGGTCACTGTTGGAGTTGATCACTGTTGGTGTTGGTCACTGTTGGTGTTGGTCACTGTTGGTGTTGGTCACTGTTGGTGTTGGTCACTGTTGTTGTTCGTCATTGTTGGTGTTTGCTGTTGGTGTTGGTCACTGTTTGTGTTGTTCGCTTTTGGTGTTGGTCACTGTTGATGTTGATCACTGTTGGTGTTGTTCGCTGTTGGTGTTGGTCACTGTTGGTGTTGGCCACTATTGGTGTTTTTCGCTGTTGGTGTTGGTCACTGTTGGTGTTGTTTACTGTTGGTGTTGGTCACTGGTGGTGTTTGTCACTGTTGGTGTTGTTCGCTGTTGGTTTTGGTCATTGTTGGTGTTGTTTGCTGTTGGTGTTGGTCACTGGTGGTGTTGGTCACTGGTGGTGTTGGTCACCGGTGGTATTGGTCACCGGTGGTGTTGTTTGCTGTTGGTGTTGGTCACTGTTGGTGTTGTTCGCTGTTGGTGTTGGTCACTGTTGGTGTTGTTCGCTGTTGGTGTTGGTCACTGTTGGTGTTGGTCACTGTTGGTGTTGGTCACTGGTATTGGTGTTGGTCGCTAGTGGTGTTGGTCACTGGTGGTGGTGTTGGTCACTTTTGGTGTTGGTCACTGTTAGTATTGGTCACAGCTGGTGTTGTTCAATGTTGTTGTTGTTCTCTGTTGGTGTTGGTCACTGTTGGTATTGGTCTTTGTTGGTGGATTTCACTGTTGGTGTTGGTCTTCTGTTGGTGTTGTTCCCTGTTGGTGATGGTCACTATTGGTGTTGGTCACAGTTGGTGTTGTTCCTTGTTGGTGTAGGTCACTGTTGGAGTTGGTCACTGTTGGTGTTGTTCCCTGTTGGTGTTGGTCAGTGTCTGTGTTGGCCACTTTTGGGGTTTTTCCCTGTTGGTGTTGGTCACTATTGGCATTGGTCACTGTTCGTGTTTTCGCTGTTGGTGTTGGTCACTGTTGGTTCTGGTCACTGTTTGTGTTGGTCACTGTTCGTGTTGTTCACTGTTGGTGTTGGTCACTGTTGGTGTTGTTCCCTGTTGGTGTTGGACACTGTTGGTGTTGTTTGCTGTTGGTGTTGGTCACTGTTGGTGTTGGTCACTGTTGGTGTTGTTCGTTGTTGGAGTTGGTGACTGTTGGTGTTCTTGACTGTTGGTGTTGGTCACTGTTGTTGTTCACTGTTGGTGTTGGCCACTATTGGTGTTGTTCGCTGTTGGTGTTGATCACTGTTGATTTTGGTCACTGGTGGTGTTGGTCACCGGTGGTGTTGTTTGCTGTTAGTGTTGGTCACTGTTGGTGTTGTTCGCTGTTAGTGTTGGTCACTGTTGGTGTTGTTCGCTGGTGGTGGCGTTGGTCACTAGTGGTGTTGGTCACTTTTTGTGTTCGTTACTGTTGGTGTTGATCACTTTTAGTGTTGGTCACTGTTGGTGTTGTTCTCTGTTTGTGTTGTTCACTGTTGGTGTTGGTCACTGTTGGTGTTGTTCCCTATTGGTGTTGTTCGCTGTTGGTGTTGGTCACTGTTGGTTTTGGTCACTGGTGGTGTTGGTCACTGTTGGTGTTGTTCGCTGTTGGTGTTGGTGTTTTTGGATTACTGCCTTGTATTACTGATTACAGACATAACAAAGTGCATAGTGACCGCTGGAAAATTGAAAATAGTCATTAACAATAGAACTTTGTGTTAAATAGAGAATAAACGGGAGACCGCGTGTGAGTCAGTGAACGAGGCTTTGTGTACATGCGTGTATTAGGGAAAAAATAGTGAACGGTGATTCGTGGAACAGTGATGTGGAACGGGTATCACAACAACATATAAGTTGGAAGTGAAGGAAAATCGTGCATAGAATATTATAAATATAGAATACTAGAAATATAGAATAGTGGCAAGAGGCGGCATCAGTGGGTATAAATCGGGTAACTGGAAACTGGTGACATCAACCTGGGACAACAAGAGGTCACCTGTACCGACCGGGGACCAGCTTCGCTACCCTACGCTAAATACCTGCCATAAAGTTTGAACAAAATAACATACATAATATTACTAATATACGGTATACATATAATATTATAAATATTAAACATATAAATATATATACATATAATTTTATAAAGAGTTAAAAGGACTGACATCAACAAGTGATCCATACAGTGACTCTCAAATACAACACAATACACCAGACAATGGAGAGGTGTGGCGAGTGTTCGGGAGTACTGGGAAGACGTAATGTAGGTGTAACGTGCTGCATCTGTAACATAAGATTTCACCTGGGCTGTACAGAATTAGCTCCAGGATGCATAAAAAGGCAAGGAATTTACTGGGTTTGCAAAGATGACAGATTAATGTTAGAGAACATAACTAAACTGATGAAAAACATTCCCGAGTCACAGAGATTATCATTCACAGACAAGCTACCAGTGATATATGCGGACTGGGAAAAGTCAACATTGGATAACGACCAAAACTCAGGAACAGATAGTTTGGAGAACCGCAGCAGTAGTGTGGAGGAGGAGACTATTGTGGTACAAAATAACAGCAATATTACAGAGCCAGATAATATAAACGATGAGAGCAACAGTGAGACAGAGTGCATAGATGAAGGAATTGGGATGAAAAACGGAGATGGCTCCAATAAAGAGGTAGACAAGACAGTCACAGATATAAATACCTTGAAAAACGCAAAACCGGAACACATTTGCAAATTCTACACTAAAGGAATATGCAAATATGGAAAATTAGGAGCAAAATGCCATTTTCTGCATCCTCGAAAATGCAGAAACATGTTGGCGAGGGGTACATGCCGTTTTGGAACAGGGTGTAGATACTTCCACCCTAAATTATGTCAATTTTCAATTAGGGACAAAAAATGCTACAATCTTCAGTGTCCGGAATTCCATGTGAGAGGTTCAGAGCGTTTTAGACGGGAAGATCAATATGACACTACTGGAAATTTTTTAGAGGAAGGCAGAAACAGAGTAGTAAATATAAGAGAGAGGAACAGTCAGATGGAACCACTACAGGATTACAGAGGGGAACGGAGATACCCACAAGACTGGAATTCAAATTACCAACAAGCACACTGGTACTACACCACACAACACCCGTCCTACTACCAAAACTGGACGAATCACTTCCAAAACAACACACTCTGGATGCAAACACAGTGGCCTCCTTAACAGAGCCTCAGATATTAACACCAAGTAAGGCTTCCAGCACTTCCACTAACACGATAACATCATTTATATTTGCCAACATCCAGGGTATAAAAACACGCAAAACCAACAAAGTTCAATTTATAGATGGTCTCCTTCATGAGGCAAATGCAGTGTTTGCAGCCCTAACAGAAACCCACACAAAGGACTACCATGATGGTGAAATATGGATATCAGAGTACAATCATTTCAGATGTGATAGGAAACACCGGCTTCAGGGTGGGGTCAGCCTCTACATCAAAGACACACTCATCTGTACTGAGCTGCTAAACACCTCAAATGATATGGTGGAAGTGCTGATAATCAAAATAGAGATTTGAAATGTAGTTATTGTCCTTGTATATAAGTCACCGGAGGCAAACCCTCAGCAGTTTAAAGACCAACTAATGAAAATAGAACACTGCTTGGAAAACCTCACAAATCCAGCTCCGAACATCATCCTGCTTGGGGACTTCAACCTACGGCACCTGAAATGGAAGCACCTGGCTATACAGTAATATCAGAAAGAATACAAGGAAGTAGCCTAAATGAACAGGCACATGCAAATGACCTGCTACGGATGTGCGACAGGTTTGCCATAAACCAGCAAATAGTAGAACCAACTAGGAAGGAGAACACGCTGGACCTCATTTTCACTAATAATGATGAATTGATCAGGAACATAATGATTACAAATACCTGTTACTCAGATCACAACTTAATTGAAGTTATGACAACCATGGGGAGTAGACCTTCAAAACCAGTCCAGATTCCCGGTGGAGGAGATTTCAGCAAATTCAACTTCAATAATAAACAGATAAACTGGGAGCAAATAAACCAGGACTTCACAGAAATAAACTGGGAAGAACAGCTAGAAAATGCAAACCTGAACCAGTGCCTGGAAAAAATAAGCTCAGTAGCACTAGAAATATGTTCAAACCGCATACCTCTAAGAAAAAAGAGGAAGAGATGCAGATTGGAACGGGAACGTCGTTCCCTATATAGGCGAAGAAAACGAATCGCGGAACAACTTGAGAGTCGCACCCTATCTCAAGAACGGCGAAGAAGGTTAAGTAGAGAAATAGAAACAATTGAAAGGAAGCTACAAGAATCATATAAAACCCAGGAGAGGCAAAGAGAGCAAAAGGCCATCAGTGAAATAGAAAGAAATCCGAAATATTTTTTCTCCTATGCAAAATCAAGATAAAAAACCACATCTAGTATCGGGCCCCTGCGAAAGGGAGATGGAACTTTCACCGATGACAACAAAGAAATGAGCGAGCTACTGAGGACGCAGTACGACTCTGTTTTCAGCGAGCCATTAAACACACTAAAGATTGATAACCCAAATGAATTTTTCATGGATACGATACCAACATTAAATCATATATCAGACGTCACCCTATCCCCACTGGATTTTGAAGAAGCCATAAACAGTATGCCTATGCACTCTGCACCAGGCCCGGATTCTTGGAACTCCATAATCATAAAGAACTGTAAAAAACCACTATCGCAGGCCCTCCACATTCTGTGGAGACAAAGCCTAGATACTGGCGTTATTCCTGATATACTAAAAACAGCAGAGATAGCACCACTTCATAAAGGAGGAAATAAGGCAGAGGCAAAAAATTACAGACCGATAGCACTAACATCGCACATCCTAAAAATTTTTGAGAGAGTGCTAAGAAGTAAAATCACAAAATACATGGAATCACAGCAACTCCATAACCCCGGACAACATGGTTTCAGAACAGCGCGCTCTTGCCTGTCGCAGTTGCTGGACCACTATGATATGGCATTAGATGCTATGGAAGACAAACATAACGCGGATGTAATTTACACAGATTTCGCAAAAGCTTTTGATAAATGTGACCATGGTGTTATTACACTTAAAATGCGTTCAAAAGGAATTACCGGAAAAATAGGCAGATGGATCTACAATTTCCTGACCAACAGAACCCAATGTGTAATAGTCAACAAAATAAAATCCAGCCCATCAACCGTGAAGAGCTCAGTCCCCCAGGGTACTGTGCTTGCTCCAGTACTTTTTCTCATCCTCATTTCGGACATAGACAAGAACACAACCTATAGCACTGTATCATCCTTTGCAGATGACACTAGGATCTTCATGAGAGTAGGCAACATAGAGGACACGGCGAACCTCCAGTCAGATGTAAATCAGGTCTTTCTATGGGCTACAGAAAATAATATGGTGTTTAACGAAGATAAGTTCCAGCTCATGCGCTATGGAAAAAATGAAAATATAAAAACGGAAACCACGTACAAAACTCAGGCAAATCATAACATAGAACGAAAAGGCAATGTAAAGGATCTGGGTGTACTCATGTCGGAAGACCTTACCTTTAAAGAACACAATAAAGTAGCCGTCACAACTGCAAGAAAAATGACAGGTTGGATAACAAGAACTTTTCACACTAGAGATGCTATACCGATGATGATACTTTTCAAAACGCTTGTGCTCTCTAGAGTAGAGTACTGCTGCACAATGACAGCACCTTTCAAAGCTGGAGAAATTGCTGACCTGGAGAGCGTGCAGAGATCCTTTACTGCTAGAATCCACTCAGTAAAACATCTAAACTATTGGGACCGACTAAAGAGCCTAAAACTGTACTCCCTTGAGCGCAGGCGGGAGAGGTACATAATAATTTACACGTGGAAAATATTAGAGGGGCTGGTCCCAAACCTGCACACAGAAATAACATCACATGAGACCAGAAGACATGGCAGGATGTGCAGAATACCCCCGTTGAAAAACAGAGGTGCAACTGGTACTCTGAGAGAAAACTCTATCAACATCAGAGGTCCGAGACTGTTCAACACGCTTCCACTACACATAAGGGGCATAACTGGCCGACCCCTCACAGTGTTCAAGAGAGAACTTGATAAGCACCTCCAAAGGATACCTGATCAACCAGGCTGTGACTCATACGTCAGGCTGCGAGCAGCCGCGTCCAACAGCCTGGTTGATCAGTCCGGCAACCAGGAGGCCTGGTCGACGACCAGGCCGCGGGGACGCTAAGCCCCGGAAGCACCTCAAGGTAGGTTCCCTGTTGGTGTTGGTCACTGTTCGTGTTGGTGTTGTTCCCTGTTGGTGTAGGTCACTGTTGGAGTTGGTCACTGTTGGTGTTGTTCCCTGTTGGTGTTGGTCACTATTGGTGTTGTTAGATGTTGGTATGGTTCACTGTTGGTGTTGGCCACTATTAGTGTTATTCGCTGTTGGTGTTGGTCACTGTTGGTGTTGTTCGCTGTTGGTGTTGGTCACTGCTGGTGTTAATTGTTCGCCATTGGTGTTGTTCGCTGTTGGTGTTGGTCACTGTTGGTGTTTGTCACTGTTGGAGTTGTTCACTGTTGGTGTTGTTCGCTGTTGGTGTTGGTCACTGTTGGAGTTGGTCACTGTTGTTGTTCGTCATTGTTGGTGTTCGCTGTTGGTGTTGGTCACTGTTTGTGTTGTTCGCTTTTGGTGTTGGTCACTGTTGATGTTGGTCACTGTTGGTGTTGTTCGCTGTTGGTGTTGGTCACTGTTGGTGTTGGCCACTATTGGTGTTTTTCGCTGTTGGTGTTGGTGACTGTTGGTGTCGTTCACAGTTGGTGTTGGTCACTGGTGGTGTTGGTCACTGTTGGTGTTGTTCGCTGTTGGTTTTGGTCATTGTTGGTGTTGTTTGGTGTTGGTCACTGGTGGTGTTGGTCACCGGTGGTGTTGGTCACCGGTGGTGTTGTTTTGTGTTGGTCACTGTTGGTGTTGGTCACTGGTGGTGGTGTTGGTCGCTGGGGGTGTTGGTCACTGGTGGTGGTGTTGGGCACTTTCGGTGTTGGTCACTGTTGGTGTCGGTCACTGTTAGTGTTGGTCACAGCTGGTGTTGTTCCATGTTGTAGTTGTTCGCTGTTGGTGTTGGCCACTGTCGGTGTTGGTCTTTGTTGGTGGATTTCACTGTTGGTGTTGGTCACTGTTGGTGTTGTTCCCTATTGGTGTTGGTCACTGTTCGTGTTGGTCACAGTTGGTGTTGTTCCTTGTTGGTGTAGGTCACTGTTGGAGTTGGTCACTGTTGGTGTTGTTCCCTGTTGGTGTTGGTCAGTGTCTGTGTTGGCCACTGTTGGGGTTGTTCCCTGTTGGTGTTGGTCACTATTGGCGTTGGTCACTGTTCCTGTTTATCGCTGTTGGTGTTGGTCACTGCTGGTTTTGGTCACTGATTGTGTTAGTCACTGTTCGTGTTGTTCACTGTTATTGTTGGTCACTGTTGGTGTTGTTCTCTGTTGGTGTTGTTTGCTGATGGTGTTGGTCACTGTTGGTGTTGGTGACTGTTGGTGTTGTTCGTTGTTGGAGTTGGTGACTGTTGTTGCTCACTGTTGGTGTTGGTCACTGTTGTTGCTCACTGTTGGTGTTGGCCACTATTGGTGTTGTTCGCTGTTGGTGTTGATCACTGTTGGTGTTGTTCGGTGTTGGTGTTGGTCACTTCTGGTGTTGGTCGCTGTTGGTGTTGTTCGCTGTTGGTGTTGATCACTGTTGGTGTTGTTTGCTGTTGGTGTTGGTCACTGGTGGTGTTGGTCACCAGTGGTGTTGTTTGCTGTTGGTGTTGGTCACTGTTGGTGTTGTTCGCTGTTAGTGTTGGTCACTTGTGGTGTTGGTCACTGTTGGTGTTGTTCGCTGTTGGTGTTGGTCACTGTTGGTGTTGTTTGCTGTTGGTGTTGGTCATTGGTGGTGTTGGTCACCAGTGGTGTTGTTTGATGTTGGTGTTGATCACTGTTGGTGTTGTTCGCTGTTGGTCACTGTTGGCGTTGTTCGCTGTTGGTGTTGGTGACTGGTGGTGGTGTTGGTCGCTGGTGGTGTAGGTCGCTGGTGGTGTTGGTCACTGGTGGTGGTGTTGGTCACTTTGGTGTTGGTCACCGTTGGTGTTGGTCACTGTTAGTGTTGGTCACAGCTGGTGTTGTTCCATGTTGTTGATGTTGTTCGCTGTTGGTGTTGGTCACTGGTGGTGTTGGTCACTGTTAGTGTTGGTCACAGCTGGTGTTGGCCACTGTTGGGGTTGTTCCCTGTTGGTGTTGGTCACTTTTGGCGTTGGTCACTGTTCGTGTTTTTCGCTGTTGGTGTTGGTCACTGTTGATTTTGGTCTCTGTTCGTGTTGGTCACTGTTCGTGTTGTTCACTGTTGGTGTTGGTCACTGTTGGTGTTGTTCCCTGTTGGTGTTGGACACTGTTGGTGTTGTTTCCTGTTGGTGTTGGTGACTGTTGGTGTTGGTGACTGTTAGTAGGTGACTGTTGGTGTTGGTCACTGTTGTTGTTCACTGTTGGTGTTGGCCACTATTGGTGTTGTTCGCTTTTGGTGTTGATCACTGTTGGTGTTGTTCGGTGTTGGTGTTGGTCACTTGTGGTGTTGGTCACTGTTGGTGTTGTTCCCTGTTGGTGTTGGTCACTGTTGGTGTTGATTGCTGTTGGTGTTGGTCACTGGTGGTGTTGGTCACCAGTGGTGTTGTTTGCTGTTGGTGTTGGTCACTGTTGGAGTTGTTCGCTGTTAGTGTTGGTCACTTGTGGTGTTGTTTGCTGTTGGTGTTGGTCACTAGTGGTGTTGATCACTAGTGGTGTTGTTTGATGTTGGTGTTGATCACTATTGGTGTTGTTCGCGGTTGGTGTTGGTCACTGTTGGTGTTGTTCGCGGTTGGTGTTGGTCACTGTTGGTGTTGTTCGCGGTTGGTGTTGGTCACTGTTGGTGTTGGTCACTGGTGGTGTTGGTCGCTGGTGGTGTTTATCACTGGTAGTGTTGGTCAATTTTGGTGTTGGTCACTGTTAGTGTTGGACACTGCTGGTGTTGTTCCATGTTGGTGTTGTTCGCTGTTGGTGTTGGTCACTGTTGGTGTTGGTCTTTGTTGGTGGATTTCACTGTTGGTGTTGGTCACTGTTGGTGTTGTTCCCTGTTGGTGTTGGTCACTGTTGGTGTTGGTCACTGTTGGTGTTGTTCCTTGTTGGTATAGGTCACTGTTGGAGTTGGTCACTGTTGGTGTTGTTCCCTCATGGTGTTGGTCAGTGTCTGTGTTGGCCACTTTTGGGGTTGTTCCCTGTTGGTGTTGGTCACTATTGGCGTTGGTCACTGTTCGTGTTTTTCGCTGTTGGTGTTGGTCACTGTTGATTTTGGTCTCTGTTCGTGTTGGTCACTGTTCGTGTTGTTCGCTGTTGGTGTTGGTCACTGTTGGTGTTGTTCCCAGTTGGTGTTGGACACTGTTGGTGTTGTTCCCAGTTGGTGTTGGACACTGTTGGTGTTGTTTGCTGTTGGTGTTGGTCGCTGTTGGTGTTGGTCACTGTTGGTGTTGTTCGTTGTTGGAGTTGGTCACTGTTGGTGTTGGTGACTGTTGGTGTTGGTGACTGTTGGTGTTGGCCACTATTGGTGTTGTTCGGTGTTGGTGTTGTTCGGTGTTGGTGTTGGTCACTTGTGGTGTTGGTCACTGTTGGTGTTGTTCGCTGTTGGTGTTGGTCACTGCTGGTGTTGATCACTGGTGGTGTTGGTCATCAGTGGTGTTGTTTGCTGTTGGTGTTGGTCACTGTTGGTGTTGTTCGCTGTTAGCGTTGGTCACTTGTGGTGTTGGTCACTGTTGGTGTTGTTCGCTGTTGGTGTTGGTCACTGTTGGTGTTGTTCGCTGTTAGCGTTGGTCACTTGTGGTGTTGGTCACTGTTGGTGTTGTTCGCTGTTGGTGTTGGTCACTGTTGGTGTTCTTTGCTGTTGGTGTTGGTCACTGGTGGTGTTGGTCACCAGTGGTGTTGTTTGATGTTGGTGTTGATCACTATTGGTGTTGTTAGCGGTTGGTGTTGGTCACTGTTGGTGTTGTTCGCTGTTGGTGTTAGTCACTGTTGGTGTTGGTCACTGGTGGTGTTGGTCGCTGGTGGTGTTGATCACTGGTAGTGTTGGTCAATTTTGGTGTTGGTCACTGTTAGTGTTCGACACTGCTGGTGTTGTTCCATGTTGGTGTTGTTCGCTGTTGGTGTTGGTCACTGTTGGTGTTGGCATTTGTTGGTGTTCTTCACTGTTGGTGTTGGTCACTGCTAGTGTTGTTCCTTGTTTGTGTTGGTCACTGTTGGTGTTGGTCACTGTTGGTGTTGTTCCCTGTTGGTGTAGGTCACTGTTGGAGTTGGTCACTGTTGGTGTTCTTCCCTATTGGTGTTGGTCACTATTGGCTTTGGTCACTGTTCGTGTTTTTCGCTGTTGGTGTTGGACACTGATGGTTTTGGTCTCTGTTCGTGTTGGTCACTATTCGTGTTGTTCACTGATTGTGTTGGTCACTGTTGGTGTTTCCCTGTTGCTGTTGGACACTGTTGGTGTTGTTTGCTTTTGGTGTTGGTCTCTGTTGGTGTTGGTCACTGTTGGTCACTGTTGGTGTTGATCGCTGTTGGAGATGGTGACTGTTGGTGTTGGTGACTGTTGGTATTGGTCACAATTGGTGTTGTTCGCTGTTGGTGTTGGTCACTGTTGGTGTTGTTCGCTTTTGGTGTTGGTCACAGGTGGTGTTGGTCACTGGTGGTGTTGGTCACTGTTGAGTGGTTGTTCCCTGTTTGTGTTGGTCACTGTTAGTGTTGTTCGCTGTTGGTGTTGTTCGCTGTTGGTGTTGGTCATTGTTGGTGTTGGTCACTGTTGGTGTTGGTCACTGTTGGTGTTGGACACTGTTGGTATTGCTTGCTGTTGGTGTTGGTCACTGTTGGTGTTGGTCACTGTTGGTGTTGGTAACTGTTGGTGTTGTTCGCTGTTGGAGTTGGTCACTGTTGGTTTTGGTCACTGATCGTGTTGGTCACTGCTCGTGTTGTTACCTGTTGGTTTTGGTCTTTGTTGGTGTTGTTCACTGTTGGTGTTGGTCACTGTTGGTTTTGTTCACTGTTGGTGTTGGTCACTGTTGGTTTTGTTCCCTCCTGGTGTTGGTCGGTGTTGGTGTTGGTCACTGTTGGTGTTGTTCCCTGTTAGTGTAGGTCACTATTGGCGTTGGTCACTGTTCGTGTTTTTCGCTGTTGGTGTTGGTCACTGTTGGTTTTGGTCACTGTTCGTATTGGTCACTGTTCGTGTTGTTCATGTTTGTGTTCGTCACTGTTGATGTTCGTCACTGTTGGTGTTGTTCGCTGTTTGTGTTGGTCACTGTTGGTGTTGTTCGCTGTTGGTGTTGTTCGCTGTTGGTGTTGGTCTCTGTTGGTGGTGGTCACTGTTGGTGTTGGTCACTGTTGGTGTTGATCACTGTTGGTGTTGCTCTCTGTATGTATTAGTCACTGATGGTGTTGTTCGCTGTCGGTGTTGGACACTGTTGGTGTTGGTCACTGCTGGTGTTGTTCACTGTTGGTGTTGGACACTGTTAATGTTTTTCGCTGTTGGTGTTGGTTACGGTTGGTGTTCGTCACTGTTGGTCACTGTTGGTGTTGGTCACTGTTGGTGTTGTTCGCTGTTGGAGTTGGTCACTGTTGGTTTTGTTCATTGTTCGTGTTGGTCATTGTTCTTGTTGTTCACTGATGGTTTTGGTCGCTGTTGGTTTTGGTCGCTGTTCGTATTGTTACCTGTTGGTCGCTGTTGGTATTGTTCGCTGATGGTGTTGGTCACTGTTGGTGTTGGTCACTGGTGGTGTTGTTCACTGTTGGTGTTGTTCGCTATTGGTGTTGGTCACTGTTGGTTTTGTTCGCTGTTGGTATTGTTCACTGTTGGTGTTGGTCACTGTTGGTGTTGTTCGCTGTTAGTGTTGGTCACTGCTGGATTTGGTCACTGTTCGTATTGGTCACTGTTCGTGTTGTTCACTGTTGGTGTTGGTCACTGTTGGTGTTGTTCGCTGTTCGTGTTGGTCACTCTTGGAGTTGATCACTGTTGGTGTTGGTCTCTGTTGGTGTTGGTCACTGTTGGTGTTGGTCATTGTTGGGTTTCGCTGTTAGTGTTGGTCACTGTTGGTGTTGTTCGCTGTTGGTGTTGGTCACTGATAGTTTTGATCACTGTTCGTGTTGGTCACTGTTGGTGTTGTTCACTGTTGGTGTTGGTCACTGTTGGTGTTGTTTGCTGTTGGTGTTGGTCACTGTTGGTGTTGGTCACTGTTGGTGTTGTTCGTTGTTGGAGTTGGTGACTGTTGGTGTTGGTGACTGTTGGTGTTGGTCACTGTTGTTGTTCACTGTTGGTGTTGGCCACTATTGGTGTTGTTCGCTTTTGGTGTTGATCACTGTTGGTGTTGTTCGGTGTTGGTGTTGGTCACTGTTGGTGTTGGTCACTGTTGGTGTTGGTCACTGTTGGTGTTTTTCCCTGTTGGTGTTGGTCACTGTTGGCGTTGGTCACTGTTCGTGTTTTTCACTGTTGGAGTTAGTCACTGTTGGTTTCATTAACACTTCGTAATGGTCACTGTTGGTGTTGGTCTATGTTGGTGTTGTTCTATGTTGCTGTTGTTCACTGTAGGTATTGTTCACTGTTGGTGTTGGTCACTGTTGGTGTTGTTCGCTTTATTGTTGTTCTATGTTGCTGTTGTTCGCTGTTGGTATTGTTCACTGTTGGTGTTGGTCACTGTTGGTGTTGTTCGCTGTTAGTGTTGGTCACTGCTGGATTTGGTCACTGTTCGTATTGGTCACTGTTCATGTTGTTCAGTGTTGGTGTTGTTCGCTGTTGGTGTTGGTCACTCTTGGAGTTGATCACTGTTGGTGTTGGTCACTGTTGGTGTTGGTCACTGTTGGTGTTGGTCACTGTTGGTGTTGGTCACTGTTGGTGATATTTTTTGTCACTTTTGGTGTTGGTCACTTTTGGTGTTGGTCACTGTTGGTGTTGTTCCCTGTTTGTGTTGGTCACTGTTGGTGTTGTTCGCTGTTGTTGTTGGTCACTGTTGGTGTTGGTCACTGTTGGTGTTGTTCCCTGTTGGTATTGGTCACTGTTGGTGTTGCTCGCTGATGGTGTTAGTCACTGTTGGTGTTGTTCGCTGTCAGTGTTGGTCACTGTTGGTGTTGGTCACTGTTGGTGTTGGTCACTGTTGGTGTTGTTCACTGTTGGTATTGTTTGCTGTTGGTGTTGGTCACTGTTGGTGTTGGTCACTGTTGGTGTTGTTCGCGGTTGGAGTTGGTCACTGTTGGTTTTGGTCACTGTTCGTGTTGGTCACTGTTCGTGTTGTTTACTGATGGTTTTGGTCACTGTTGGTGTTGTTCCCTGTTGGTGTTGTTCGCTGTTGGTGTTGGTCACTGTTGGTGTTGGTCACTGGTGGTGGTGTTCATTGTTGGTGTTGTTCGCTACTGGTGTTGTTCACTATTGGTGTTGTTCACTGTTGGTGTTGTTCGCTGTTGGTGTTGGTCACTGTTGGTGTTGTTCGCTGTTGGTGTTGGTCACTGTTGGTGTTGTTCGCTGTTGGTGTTGTTCACTGTTGGTTTTGGTCACAGTTGGTCACTGTTGGTGTTGTTTGCTGTTGGTGTTCGTCAATGTTGGTGTTGTTCACTGTTGGTGTTGGTCACTGTTTGTGTTGTTCTCTGTTGGTGTTGGACACTGTTGGTGTTGGTCACTGTTGGTCACTGTTGGTGTTGTTCGCTGCTGGAGTTGGTGACTGTTGGTGTTTGTGACTGTTGGTGTCGGTCACTGTTGGTGTTGTTCACTGTTGGTGTTGGCAACTATTGGTGTTGTTCACTGTTGGTGTTGGCAACTATTGGTGTTGTTCACTGTTGGTGTTGGCAACTATTGGTGTTGGTTACTGTTGGTGTTGTTCGCTGTTGGTGTTGGTCACTGTAGGTGTTGGTCACTGTTGGTGTTGGTCTTTGTTGGTGTTGTTCTCTGTTGGTGTTGGTTACTGTTGGTTTTGTTCCCTGTTGGTGTTGGTCACTGTTGGTGTTGGTCGGTGTTGGTGTTGGTCACTGTTGGTGTTGTTCCCTGTTTGTGTAGGTCACTATTGGCGTTGGTCACTGTTCGTGTTTTTCGCTGTTGGTGTTGGTCACTTTTGGTTTTGGTCACTGTTCCTGTTGGTCACTGTTCGTGTTGTTCATGTTTGTGTTCGTCACTGTTGATGTTCGTCACTGTTGGTGTTGTTCGCTGTTTGTGTTGGTCACTGTTGGTGTTGTTCGCTGTTGGTGTTGTTCGCTGTTGGTGTTGGTCTCTGTTGGTGTTGGTCACTGTTGGTGTTAGTCACTGTTGGTGTTGGTCACTGTTGGTGTTGCTCTCTGTATGTGTTATTCACTGTTGGTGTTGTTCGCTGTCGGTGTTGGACACTGTTGGTGTTGGTCACTGCTGGTGTTTTTCACTGTTGGTGTTGGACACTGTTAATGTTGTTCGCTGTTGGTGTTGGTCACGGTTGGTGTTCGTCACTGTTGGTCACTGTTGGTGTTGGTCACTGTTGGTGCTGTTCGCTGTTGGAGTTGGTCACTGTTGGTTTTGTTCATTGTTCGTGTTGGTCACTGTTCGCGTTGTTCACTGTTGGTTTTGGTCGCTGTTGGTGTTGTTCGCTGATGGTGTTGGTCACTGTTGGTGTTGGTCACTGGTAATGTTGTTCACTGTTGGTTTTGTTCACTGTTGGTGTTGGTCACTGTTTGTGTTGTTTACTGTTGGTGTTGGTCACTGTAGGTGTTGTTCACTGTTGGTGTTGGCCACTATTGATGTTGTTCGCTGTTGGAGTTGGTCACTGTTGGTGTTGTTCCCTGTTGGTGTTGGTCACTGTTGGTGTTGGTCACTGTTGGTGTTGGTCACTGTTCGTGTTTTTCGCTGTTGGAGTTAGTCACTGTTGGTTTCATTCACACTTCGTAATGGTCACTGTTGGTGTTGGTTACCGTTGGTGTTGGTCACTGGTGGTGTTGGTCACTGTTGGTGTTGTTCGCAATTGGTTTTGTTTATTGTTAGTGTTGTTCACTGTTCGTGTTATTCCCTGTTGGTGGTGGTCACTGTTGGTGTTGGTCACTGTTGGTGTTGGTCACTGTTGGTGTTGTTCGCTGTTAGTGTTAGTCACTGCTGGATTTGGTCACTGTTCGTATTGGTCACTGTTCGTGTTGTTCACTGTTGGTGTTGGTCGCTGTTGGTGTTGTTCGCTATTGGTGTTGGTCACTGTTGGTGTTGGTCATTGTTGGGTTTCGCTGTTAGTGTTGGTCACTGTTGGTGTTGTTCGCTGTTGGTGTTGGTCACTGATAGTTTTGGTCACTGTTCGCGTTGGTCACTGTTGGTGTTGTTCACTGTTGGTGTTGGTCACTGTTGGTGTTGTTTGCTGTTGGTGTTGGTCACTGTTGGTGTGGTTCACTGTTGGTGTAGTTCGCTGTTGGTGTTTTTCGCTGTTGGTGTTTTTCACTGTTGGTGTTGGTCACTGGTGGTGTTGGTGTTGTTCGCTGTTGGTGTTGGTCACTGTTAGTGTTGGTCACTGGTCGTGGTATTGGTCACTGGTGGTATTGAACACTTTTAGTTTTGGTCACTGTTGGTGTTTGTCAATGTTGGTGTTGGTCTTTGTTGGTGTTGTTCACTGTTGGTGTTGGTCACTGTTGGTGTTGTTCCCTGTTGGTGTTGGTCACTGTTGGTGTTGGTCACTGTTGGTGTTGTTCCCTGTTGGTGTAGGTCACTGTTGGAGTTGATTACTGTTGGTGTTGTTCCCTGTTGGTGTTAGTGGGTGTTGGTGTTGGTCACTGTTGGTGTTGTTTGCTGTTGGTGTTGGTCACTGTTGGTGTTTGTCACTGTTAATGTTGGTCACTGATGGTGATGGTCACTGTTGGTGTTGTTCGCTGTTGGTGTTGATTACTGTTGGTGTTGTTTGCTGTTTGTGTTGGTAACTGTTGGTATTGTTCGCTGTTGGTGTTGTTCGCTGTTTGTGTTGGTCACTGTTGGTGTTGGTCACTGGTGGTGTCGGTCACTGGTGGTGGTGGTCACTGGTGGTTGTGGTCACTGTTGGTGTTGGTCACTGCTGGTGTTGGCCACTACTGGTGTTGGTCACTTTTGGTGTTGGTTGCTGTTGGTGTATGTCGCAGCTGGTGATGGTCACTGGTGGTGTTCTTCACTGTTGGTGTTGGTCACTGTTGGTGTTGTTCCCTGTTGGTGTTTGTCACTGTTTGTGTTGTTCACTGTTGGAGTTGGATACTGTTGGTGTTGTTTGCTGTTGGTGTAGGTCACTGTTGGTGTTGGTCACTGTTGGTACTGTTCGCTGTTGGTGTTGATCACTGTTGGTGTTGTTTGCTGGTGGTGTTGGTCACTGTTGGTGTTGGTCACTGTTGGTGTTGTTCCTTGTTGGTGTTAGTCACTAATTGTGTTGTTCACTGTAGGAGTTGGATACTATTGGTGTTGTTTGCTGTTGTTGTTGGTCACTGTTAGTGTTGGTCACTGTTGGTGTTGGTCACTGTTGGTGTTGGTCACTGTTGGACACTATTGGTGTTGTTCGCTGTTGGTATTGGTCACTGTTGGTGTTGTTTGCTGTTGGTGTTGGTCACTGTTGGTGTTGGTCACTGTTGGTGTTGTTTGCTGTTGGTGTTGGTCACTGTTGGAGTTTATCACCTTTGGTGTTGGTCACTGTTGGTGTTGGTCACTATTGGCGTTGGTCAATGTTGGTGTTGGTCGCTGGTGGTGTTGGTCACTGTTGGTGTTCGCTCTTGGTGTTAGTCACTGTTGGTGTTGTTTGCTGTTGGTGTTGGACATTGTTGGTGTTGGTCACTGTTGGTGTTGGTCACTGTTGGTGTTGATCACTGTTGGTGTTGGTCAGTGTTTTTGTTGCTCTCTGCAGGTGTTGGTCGCAGTTGGTGTTGGTCACTGTTGGTGTTGGTCACTGTTAGTGTTGGTCACTGTTGGTGTTGGTCACTGTTAGTGTTGGTCACTGTGGTGGTGGTCACTGTTGGAATTGGTCACTGGTGGTGGTGGACACTGGTGGTGGTGGTCACTGTTAGAGTTGGTCACTGCTGGTGTTGGTCACTGCTGGTTTTGGTCACTGTTGGTGTTGGTCACTGTTGGTGTTGGTCGCTGTTGGTGTTGGTTGCTGTTGGTGTTGGTCACTGCTGGTGTTGGTCGCTGCTGGTGTTGGTCACTGTTGGTGTGTGTCACTGTTGGTGTTGGTCGCTGTTGGTGTTGGTCACTGTTGGTGTTGGTTGCTGTTGGTGTTGGTCGCTGCTGGTGATGGTCACTGGTGGTGAGTAGTAGGGTGGAAGACGCACAGGTACCTTTTTTTTTTGGGGAGAGGACCCCTGTGAGGTGTAAGACGCACAGGTACCTTTTTTTTGGGGGGAGAGGACCCCTGTGCGGTGTAAGACGCACAGGTACCTTTTTTTGTTTTCGGGGAAATTCGTGTCTGGGAGTGAGGGTTTTCAGGTAAATTTTGTCAGTCACAGATTTTAGAAGTTGTTAAAGTTCTTATGAGAAAAATAATTTCTGAGACTTAGAAGTTTGTTAAAGTCTTATCATGAAAATAATGTCATACGAGTTTGTTAAAAAGTTCTTATGGGAGAATTTTTTCAGAGTTCCTACCCATAATAAAACAGATATTTAGGCTGTATATGTTTAAGTTGAATTCTTACTTAGAAACTAGTATATCTGAATCATTTCACAGCCGTCCCCCATCATCTCCCGCTCGTACCTCACCCTGCATCTCCCACTTGTACCTCACCCCCCTCCCTCCCCCCTTACCTCGCAATCTGTCGCCTCACCTGTGTTTACTTTAGACGTCAGCCAGACACGGCCTTCAGGTCACCTCGGTAATCGTATCTTATCTTCTCCATAATAATAATATCTGGACCGTCCCTCTCTCTCTCTCTCTCTCTCCTCCTATTTCCTTACTGCTATTTTCAGAGTTTCAAATAGTCATAGAAGTTTATTTATATGTTTATGACCGAATTTGTAAAAGGATAATTTTCAGAGAATATTGTCTTAGATGTTTTGTTAAGGAAAACAGACCACTTATCCATAACATTTAGTTTTATATCCATTTACGGCTATTTCACCTGTAAAGACCAAAATTAGTCAGAGACAGTTTTAAGCTGAAATTTCATCAGTGTCCTGTAATCTGTGAAAATTTGACAGAGTCCATTTTATACCCAATTTTCGTCAGAGACCATTTATACCTAAAAATGAACAGAGTCCACTTTGTGAGCAAAATTAGTCAGAGACAGTTTTTAGCTCATATTTCATCAGAGTCCAATTATCAACAGAAATTCGCCAGAGTCTACTTTGAGAGCAAAATTCGTCAGAGACAGTTTTAAGCTCATATTTCATCAGAGTCCAATTATCAACAGAAATTCGCCAGAGTCTACTTTGAGATCAAAATTAGTCAGAGACAGTTTTAGCTCATATTTCATCAGAGACCATTTTATACCTAAAAATGAACAGAGTCCACTTTGTGAGCAAAATTAGTCAGAGACAGTATTTAGCTCATATTTCATCAGAGTCCAATTTATACCTAAAAATGAACAGAGTCTACTTTGAGAGCAAAATTAGTCAGAGGCAGTTTTAAGCTCATATTTCATCAGAGTCCAATTATCAACAGAAATTCGCCAGAGTCTACTTTGAGAGCAAAATTCGTCAGAGACAGTTTTAAGCTCATATTTCATCAGAGTCCAATTATCAACAGAAATTCGCCAGAGTCTACTTTGTGAGCAAATTTCATCAGTGTCCTGTAATCTGTGAAAATTTGACAGAGTCCAGTTCTTGATCGAAATTCATCAGAGTCCAGTTTTCTAGCAAAATTCGCCAGAGTCTACTTTGTGCCAAAATATTCAGAGTCCAGTTCATGATCGAAATTAATCAGAGTCCAATTAAAGACCCAAATTTGACAGAGACCACATTTTTCGCTACTAGCAGTCCAATCCCCCTGAAATTTTAAACAGTCATATTTCAGACGTAGTAAATAAGATCAAGTCAGTTATAGAGCTCCAGCTCTTGTCCCCCCGTATTTGCATATTTTCTCTATATTCAGCTGTGTTCTTCACATTTTTTCCATGTTTTCTGTGTTCATTCCATGTTCTATAAATGTTCACAGCAAGCTCAGTTCAAATTTTTTCTGCCGTTCCAAATTTACAAAGACAAACCTTTCTTGTAACTTCTTAACTAAAAATCTTTCGCCAATCAGCTGAAACATAGTCACTTTCCTCATTTCTCAACTAAACTTATTATCCAGTCAACTAAAAATAGTCAGAAATAGCCTCGTTCATCACTGTTCTTAACTAAATAACCTTTCTCTTAGCAAAAATAGTCAAGGGAAACGTTTCCAATACTGTTCATAACTAACTTTACCCATCGTCATTCAACTAAAAATAATAACTTTCATCATTTCCTAACTAAACTTATTCCCCAGTCATCAGAAAATAGCCGTGTTCTTCATGTTTCATTGTCATTTCATAACTAAAATTATCCGCCAATCATCAGAAAAAAGTCATGTTCATCATGTTTTGTCTTTTGCTCAACTAAAAGTATTCATCGGTCAACTAAAAATAGTTACTTCATCATGTTTCCTTGTCATTTCTTAACTGAAATATCACTTCTCTCATCTGAAAATAGTCAGGATTAATCTCTTTCAACACCGTTCTTAACTAAAACAACCTTTCGCTTAGCTAAAAATTGTCAAAGGAAACTTCTTTCAGCACTGTTCATAACTAACTTTATCCATCGTCAAGTAAGAAAATATAGTCAAAGATATCTATCATCGTCGTTCTTAACTGACATTTATACTTTGTGGAGCACTAAAATAGTCAAATGTAACTTTTTCAACACTTTCGTAACTAAATTATATGTCGCTAAGTAGGAAAAATAGTCAAAGGTGCTCTCCGTTACACCAAAGTTACTCTTCGAGAAATCAAAGACACTCTTCAATACATCAAGGACTTACTCAAAGACACCAAAGTTACACTCAAAGACATCCTTTGAGACATCAAAGACATCCTTAAGACTTCAATGGGACTCTTCCATTCATCAAAGACATTCTCTAAGCCCTCAAAGTTATTCTCAGCACAATCAAAAGTTATTCCAAGACAACAAAAGTTATTCTCAGAACAATCAAAAGTTATTCCAAGACAACAAAAGTCATTCTCAGAGCTATCAAAATTATTCTCGGAGTCATCAAAAGGTATTCTCTAACTCACTTTTGGTCATTAAAGTTAATTTCTATGTTATAAAAGTTTGTCTCAGAGACATCTAAAGTTAATCTTAGAGTTATCAAATGTAATCTCTAACTCACTTTTGTTCATCAAAGTTATTCTCAGAGTTAACAAAGGTAATCTCTAACTCACTCTCGTTCATCAAAGTTGTTTCAAAGACATCAAAGGTAATCTCAGAGTTATCCAAAGATATTCTCATGTCCACAAAGTTAATCCAAGAGACGTCAAAGTTAATCTCAGACATCTTCGTTCATAAAAGTTATTCTCAGAGACATCTAAAGTTATTCTTTAAGACAACAAAGTTTTTCTCAGAGTCACCTTTGTTATTCAAAGAAGCCTTCTGAGACATCCTCGTTCAACAAAAACTGTCCTCAGAGCCATCAAAAAGTTAAATACAGTCGTCAAAGTTATTCTCTAAGTATCTTTTCGTTCATCAGAGAAGCTTTCTAAGACATCTTTGTTCATCCAAGTTGTTCTCTAAGACATCAATCTTGTTCTCTAAGACATCAAAGATGTTCTCTAAATCATAAAAGTTAATCTCTAAGTTACCTTCGTTCGTCAGAGAAACTTTCCAAAACATCTTTGTTCATCAAACTTGTTTTCAAAGTCATCAAAAGTTAATCTAAGACATCTTTTTTCATCAAAGTTATTTTCAGAGACATCTAAAGTTATTATGTAAGACATAAAAGTTATTCTCAGAGTCATCAAATGTTATTCTCGAAGTCATCAAAGATATTTTCAGAGACATCTAAAGTTAATTTCTATGTTATAAAAGTTATTCTCAGAGACATCTAAAGTTAATCTTGGTCATCAAAGTTGTTCTCTAAACATCAATGTTGTTCTCCAAGACATCAAAGATGTTCTCAAAATCATAAAAGTTATTCCCAGAGCTATCAAAGTTATTCTCAAAGTCATCAAAGTTATTCAAAGAGCTAACAAAAGTTGTTCTCTAAGTAACCTTTCGTTCATCAGAGAAGCTTTCTAAGACATCTTCGTTCATCAATGTTGATCTCTAAGTCACCTTGGTTCATCAAAGAAACTCTCCTTCTTCCATCAAGTTATACTTTAAGACAACATTGTTGTTCTCTAAGACATCTTTAGGCATAAAATTTCTCTCCAATTGTAACTAGTTCAGCTTTTCATGTCAAACTTACACTTCTGTTAAATATATTTTCTTAGACATTTTACCTTTTAAACTGTTCTCTGAACTACACTGTTCAAACCTACGTAACCTATCCTCTCCACCCAATGTTACTTAGTTAACGTAACGTTCCTAAACCTAACTTTACCTATCCTAACATAACTTACCTTACCTATCTTACCTAACTTTACCTATCTTACCTATGTTACCTTACCTTACCTTACCTTACCTATCTTACCTAACCTAACCTAACTTTACCTATGTTACCTTACCTTACCTATCTTACCTAACTTAACCTGCATAACCTAACTTTACCTATGTTACCTTACCTTACCTATCTTACCTAACTTAACCTGCATAACCTAACTTTACCTATGTTACCTTACCTTACCTATCTTACCTAACCTAACCTAACTTTACCTATGTTACCTTACCTTACCTTACCTTACCTATCTTACCTAACTTAACCTGCATAACCTAACTTTACCTATGTTACCTTACCTTACCTATCTTACCTAACTTAACCTGCATAACCTAACTTTACCTATGTTACCTTACCTTACCTATCTTACCTAACTTAACCTGCTTAACCTAATTTACCTAACTTTACCTATGTTACCTTACCTTACCTATCTTACCTAACCTAACCTAACTTTACCTATGTTACCTTACCTTACCTTACCTTACCTATCTTACCTAACTTAACCTGCATAACCTAACTTTACCTATGTTACCTTACCTTACCTATCTTACCTAACTTAACCTGCATAACCTAACTTTACCTATGTTACTTTACCTTACCTATCTTACCTAACTTAACCTGCTTAACCTAATTTACCTTACTTTACCTAACTTATATAACTTATCTTACCTATCCTAATGTAACCTAACTTGCTTTACCTAACTTAATCTTAAATTCCCAAACTGATGTATCCTAACTTATCTAGTCAAACCAGACATGATCTAACTTACATAAGTATTCCTTCTTGTCTTTTGTGTTTCGTCAATCATTGTCTCATATTCATTTACTCATTTCATTAGTTATTTTCTCAAATGGTCACTTTGCATTTCAAGTGCTATTTGTTAGAGATTGGATATTTAAGCATTCCAAAGAATTTTTGTCATATATGGGCATTTACTCATTTCATTAGTTAATTTCTCAAATGGTCACTTTTGCATTTCAAGTGCTATTTGTTAGAGATTGGATATTTAAGCATTTCAAAGAATTTTTGTCATATATGGGCATTTACTCATTTCATTAGTTAATTTCTCAAATGGACGTTTTTTTGCATTTCAAGTGTTATTTGTTTAAGATTGGGTGTTTAACCATTTCAAAGGTTTTTCTTATATATGGGAACTTACTCGTTTCAAGGGCCAATTTCTCAAATGGTCATTTTTGCAGATCAAGGGTTATTTGTTAAAGTTCATCAAGTTGCTCATAAGTTGTATTTGGTAGGTTCTATCATATGTTCTTATTCCCCAACCCCTTAACCTAACCTCTTGTAATCGTAGTGTATTTAGTAGGTTCTATCATATGTTCTTATTCCCCAACCCTTTAACCTAACCTTTCAGATGTAGTTTGTTGAATATATTATCCTTTTCCTAACCTTTCAGATGTAGTTTTGTTTCTCCTTTGTATATTTTTACCCAAACCTTCTTTCCTTCTTTTACTTTGATTCTCCTACTCCTTCTAACCCTCCTTTTCTATCTCTCTCCCTTATTCTCTCTTCCTCCCCCTCTCTCTCCCTCATTTGCTCAAATGCTCTCTTCTTTCTCAAATTCAAGTCTTAATGCCCCCATTCTCACACCCTCACTCTCATTCGCTTAGTTTTTCTTTTTCTCAAATTCAAGTCTTAGTGCTCCCATGCTCTTCCTCCCCCCTCTCTCTTACTCTTTTCTCCTCTTTTCTTGCTCTCACTCACTTGCTCTCTTGTTTTTCTCAATTTCAAGTTTTAGTAGATCTGATTCTTTACTATTGTAATTTTATTATTACTAAGATAAAGAATGAACTTATATGTGAAATCAAAGTAAAAGAAGGAAAGAAGGTTTGGGTAAAAATATACAAAGGAGAAACAAAACTACATCTGAAAGGTTAGGTTAAAGGGTTGGGGAATAAGAACATATGATAGAACCTACTAAATACACTACGATTACAAGAGGTTAGGTTAAGGGGTTGGGGAATAAGAACATATGATAGAACCTACCAAATACAACTTATGAGCAACTTGATGAACTTTAACAAATAACCCTTGATCTGCAAAAATGACCATTTGAGAAATTGGCCCTTGAAACGAGTAAGTTCCCATATATAAGAAAAACCTTTGAAATGGTTAAACACCCAATCTTAAACAAATAACACTTGAAATGCAAAAAAACGTCCATTTGAGAAATTAACTAATGAAATGAGTAAATGCCCATATATGACAAAAATTCTTTGAAATGCTTAAATATCCAATCTCTAACAAATAGCACTTGAAATGCAAAAGTGACCATTTGAGAAATTAACTAATGAAATGAGTAAATGCCCATATATGACAAAAATTCTTTGGAATGCTTAAATATCCAATCTCTAACAAATAGCACTTGAAATGCAAAGTGACCATTTGAGAAAATAACTAATGAAATGAGTAAATGAATATGAGACAATGATTGACGAAACACAAAAGACAAGAAGGAATACTTATGTAAGTTAGATCATGTCTGGTTTGACTAGATAAGTTAGGATACATCAGTTTGGGAATTTAAGATTAAGTTAGGTAAAGCAAGTTAGGTTACATTAGGATAATGGTCACTGTTGGTTTTGTTCCCTGTTGGTGTTGGTCACTGTTTGTGTTGTTCACTGTTGGAGTTGGACACTGTTGGTGTTGTTGTGTGTCACTTTTGGTGTTGTTGTGTGTCACTGTTGGTGTTGGTCACTGTTGGACACTGTTGGTGTTGTTCGCTGTTGGTGTTGGTCACTGTTGGTGTTGTTTGCTGTTGGTGTTGGTCACTGTTGGTGTTGGTCACTGTTAGTGTTGGTGTTGTTCACTGTTGGTGTTGGTCACTGTTGGTATTGTTTGCTGTTGGTGTTGGTCGCTGTTGGTGTTAGACATTGTTGCTGTTGGTCACTGTTGGTGTTGGTCACTGTTAGTGTTGGTTCACTGTTGGTGTTGGTCACTGCTGGTGTTGATCGCTGCTGATGTTGGTCACTGTTGGTGTTGGTCACTGCTTGTGTTGGTCACTGGTGGTGTTGGTCACTGCTAGTGTTGGTCACTGTTGGTGTTGGTCACTGGTGGTGTTGGTCACTGGTGGTGGTGGTCACTGTTGGTGTTGGTCAAAGCTGGTGTTGGTCACTGCTGATGTTGTTTACTGTTGCTAATGGTCACTGTTGGTGTTGGTCACTATTGGTGTTGGTCACTGTTGGAGTTGTTCCCTGTTGGTGTTGGTCACTGTTTGTGTTGTTCACTGTTGGAGTTGGACACTGTTGGTGTTGTTGTTGGTCACTGTTGGTGTTGGTCACTGTTGGACACTGTTGGTGTTGTTCGCTGTTGGTGTTGGTCACTGTTGGTGTTGTTTGCTGTTGGTGTTGGTCACTGTTGGTGTTGGTCAATGTTGGTGTTGGTCACTGTTAGTGTTGTTCGCTGTTGGTGTTGGTCACTTTTGGTGTTGTTTGCTGTTGGTGTTGGTCGCTGTTGGTGTTAGACATTGTTGCTGTTGGTCACTGTTGGTGTTGGTCACTGATGGTGTAGGTCACTGGTGGTGGTGTTGGTCGCTGATGATGTTGGTCACTGGTGGTGTTGGTCACTGTTGGTGTTGGTCACTGCAGGTGTTGGTCAGTGTTGGTGTTGGTCACTGTTGGTGTTGGTCACTGTTAGTGTTGGTCACTTTTGGTGCTGGTCACTGTTAGTGGTGGTCACTGGTGATGTTGGTCGTTGCTGGCGTTGGTCACTGTTTTTGTTGTTCGCTGTTGGTGTTGGTGTTGCTCGCTGTTGGTGTTAGTCACTGTTAGTGTTGTTCAATGTTGGTGTTGGTCACTGTTGGTGTTGGTCACTGTAAGTGTTGGTCACTGTTGGTGTTGTTCACTGTTAGTTTTGGACACTGTTGGTGTTGGTCGCTGCTAGTGTTGGTCACTGTTGGTGTTGGTCACTGTTGGTGTTGTTCACTGTTGGTGTTGGTCACTGTTGGTGTTGTTCGCTGTTGGTGTTGTTCGCTGTTGGTGTTGTTCACTGTTGGTGTTGTTCACTGATGGTGTTGGTCAAAATTGGTGTTGTTCACTGTTGGTTTTTTACACTGTTGGTGTTATTCGCTGTTGGGGTTGGCCACTGTTGGTGTTGGTCACTGTTGGTGTTGTTTGCTGTTGGTGTTGGACACTGTTGGTTTTGTTTGCTGTTGGCGTTGGTCACTGTTGCTGTTGGTCACTGTTTGTGTTGTTCACTGTTAGTGTTTGCCACAGTTGGAGTTTGTCACTGTTGGTGTTGGACACTGTTGGTGTTGGTCAGTGTTGGTGTTGGTCGCTGCTGGTGATGGTCACTGGTGGTGATGGTCACTGGTGCTGTTGTTTACTGTTGGTGTTGGTCACTGTTGGTGTTGGTCACTACTGGTGTTGGTCACTGTTGCTGTTGGTCGCTGCTGGTGTTGGTCACTGTTGCTATTGGTCGCTGCTGGTATTGGTCACTGGTAGTGTTGGTCACTGTTGGTGTTGGTTACTGTAGGTGTTGGTCACTGTTATTGTTAGTCACTGCAGGTGTTGGTCACTGCTGGTGTTGGTCACTGTTGGTGTTGGTCACTATTGGTGTTAGTCACTGTTAGTGTTGGTCACTGGTGGTGGTAGTCACTGTTGGAGTTGGTGACTGGTGGTGGTGGTCACTGTTAGAGTTGGTCACTGCTGGTGTTGGTCTCTGTTGGTGTTGGTCACTGTTGGTGTTGGTCGCTGTTGGTGTTGGTCGCTGCTGGTGTTGGTCACTGGTGGTGTTGTTTGCTGTTGGTGTTGGTCACTGTTGGTGTTGGTCACTGTTGGTGTTGTTCGCTGTTGGTGCTGGTCACTGTTCGTGTTGTTCGCTGTTGTTGTTAGTCACTGTTGGTGTTTGTCGCTGTTGGTGTTGGTCGCTGCTGGTGTTAGTCACTGGTGGTTATGGTCACTGGTGGTGTTGGTCACTGTTGGTGTTGGTCGTTGCTCGTGTTGGTCACTGCTGGTGTTGGTCACTGGTGATGTTAGTCACTGGAGGTGTTGGTCACTGGTGGTGTTGGTCACTGATGGTGTTGGTCACTGTTGGTGTTGGTCACTGTTGGTGTTCGCTGTTGTTGTTGTTCGCTGTTGGTGTTAGTCGCTGTTGGTGTTGTTCGCTGTTGGTGTTGGTCACTGTTGGTGTTGGTCACTGGTGGTGGTGGTCACTGTTGGTGTTGGTCACTGTTGGTGTTGTTCGCTGTTGGTGTTGGTCTCTGTTGGTGTTGGTCACTGTTGGTGTTGTTTGCTGTTGGTGTTGGTCACTGTTGGTGTTTTTCACTGTTGGTGTTGGTCCCTGTTGGTGTTGTTTACTGTTTGTGTTGGTCACTGTTGGTGTTGTTTGCTGTTGGTGTTGGTCACTGTTGGTGTTAGTCGATGGTGGTGTTGGTCATTGGTGGTGTTGGTCACTGTTGGTGTTGGTCACTCTTGGTGTTTGTCACTGTTAGTGTTGGTCACTGCTGGTGTTGGTCACTGTTAGTGTTGGTCACTGTTGGTGTTATTCACTGTTAGTGTTGGCCATTATTGGTGTTGTTCGCTGTTGGTGTTGGACACTGTTGGTGTTGTTCGCTGTTGGTGTTGGTCACTGTTGGTGTTAGTCACTGTTGGTGTTGTTTGCTGTGGGTGTTAGTCATTGTTGGTGTTGTTCGCTGTTGGTGTACGTCACTGTTGGTGTTGTTCACTGTTGGTGTTGGACACTTGGTGAAGTTCGCTGTTCGTGTTGGTCACTGTTGCTGTTGTTCGCTGTTGGAGTTGGTCACTGTTGGTGTTGGTCACTGTTGGTGTTGGTCACTGTTCGTGTTGTTCACTGTTGGTGTTGGCCACTATTGGTGTTGTTCGCTGTTGGTGTTGGTCCCTGGTGGTGTTGGTCACTGTTTGTGTTGGTCACTGTTGGTGTTGGTCACTGTTGGTGTTGGTCACTGCTGGTGTTGGTCAGTGTTGGTGTTTTTCGCTGTTGGTGTTGGACACTGTTGGTGTTGTTCGCTGTTGGTGTTGGTCACTGTTGGTGTTGGTCACTGTTGGTGTTCGTCACTGTTGGTGTTAGTCGATGGTGGTGTTAGTCACTGGTGGTGTTGGTCACTGTTGGTTTTGTTCACTGTTGGTGTTTGGCACTGTTAGTGTTGGTCACTGCTGGTGTTGGTCACTGTTAGTGTTGGTCACTGTTGGTGTTGGTCACGGTTTGTGTTGGCTACTATTGGTGTTGCTCGCTGTTTCTTGAGATTATCTTGAGATTATCTTGAGATGATTTCGGGGCTTTTTAGTGTCCCCGCGGCCCGGTCCTCGACCAGGCCTCCACCCCCAGGAAGCAGCCCGTGACAGCTGACTGACACCCAGGTACCTATTTACTGCAAGGTAACAGGGGCATTCAGGGTGAAAGAAACTTTGCCCATTTGTTTCTGCCTCGTGCGGGAATCGAACCCGCGCCACAGAATCACGAGTCCTGCGCGCTATCCATGTTGGTGTTGGTCACTGTTGGTTTTGTTTGGTGATGGTGTTGGTCACTCTTGGTGTTGGTCACTGTTGGTGTTGGTCACTGTTAGTGTTGGTTACTGTTGGTGTGGGTCACTGTTAGTGTTGGTCACTGGTGTTGATGGTCATTGTTGGTGTTGGTCACTGTTGGTGTTGTTCACTGTTGGTGTTGGTCACTGGTGGTGTTGTTTGCTGTTGGTGTTATTCACTGTTGGTGTTGTTCGCTGTTGGTGTTGGTCACTCTTGGTGTTGGTCACTGTTGGTGATGGTCACTGTTAGTGTTGGTTACTGTTGGTGTGGGTCACTGTTAGTGTTGGTCACTGGTGTTGATGGTCATTGTTGGTGTTGGTCACTGTTGGTGTTGTTCACTGTTGGTGTTGGTCACTGTTGGTGTTGGTCACTGTTGGTGTTGTTTGCTGTTGGTGTTGGTCACTGGTGGTGTTGGTCACTGTTGGTGTTGGTCACTGCTGGTGTTGTTCGCTGTTGGTGTTGGTCACTGTTGGTGTTGGTCACTGGTGGTGGTGTTGGTCGCTGGTAGTGTTGGTCACTGGTGGTGTTGGTCATTGTTGGTGTTGGTCACTGTTGGTGTTTGTCACTGTTAGTGTTGGCCACTGCTGGTGTTGGTCACTGTTGGTTTTGGCCACTGTTGGTGTTGGTCACTGTTGGTGTTGGTCACTGTTGGTGTTGTTTGCTGTTGGTGTTGGTCACTGGTGGTGTTGGTCACTGTTGGTGTTGGTCACTGCTGGTGTTGTTCGCTGTTGGTGTTGGTCACTGTTGGTGTTGGTCACTGGTGGTGGTGTTGGTCGCTGGTAGTGTTGGTCACTGGTGGTGTTGGTCATTGTTGGTGTTGGTCACTGTTGGTGTTTGTCACTGTTAGTGTTGGTCACTGCTGGTGTTGGTCACTGTTGGTTTTGGCCACTGTTGGTGTTGGTCACTGTTGGTGTTGGTCACTGTTGGTGTTGGTCACTAGTGGTGTTGGTCACTGTTGGTGTTTGTCACTGTTAGTGTTGGTCACTGTTAGTGTTGGTCACTGGTGGTGTTGATCGCTGCTAGTGTTGGTCACTGCTGGTGTTGGTCACTGTTGGTGTTGTTCACTAGTGGTGTTGGTCACTGTTGGTGTGGGTCACTGTTGGTGTTGGTCACTGTTCATGTTGTTTGCTGTTGGAGCTGGTCTCTGTTGGTGTTGGTCATTGTTGCTGTTGGTCACTGTTGGTGTTGTTCACTGTTAGTGTTGGCTACTATTGGTTTTATTAGCAGTTGGTGTTGGCCACTGTTGGTGTTGATCGCTGTTGGTGTTAGTCACTGTTGGTTTTGTTTGCTGTTGGTGTTGTTCACTGGTGGTGTTGTTTGCTGTTGGTGTTGTTCACTGTTGGTGTTGTTCGCTGTTGGTGTTGGTCACTGTTGGTGTTGGTCACTGTTAGTGTTGGTCACTGTTGGTGTTGGTCACTGTTAGTGTTGGTCACTGGTGGTGATGGTCACTGTTGGTGTTGGTCACTGTTGGTGTTGTTCACTGTTGGTGTTGGTCACTCTTGGTGTTGGTCACTGTTGGTGTTGTTTGCTGGTGGTGTTGGTCATTGTTGGTGTTGGTCACTGCTGGTGTTGTTCGCTGTTAGTGTTGGTCTCTGTTGGTGTTGGTCGCTGGTGGTGGTGTTGGTCGCTGGTAGTGTTGGTCACTGGTGGTTTTGGTCATTGTTGGTGTTGGTCACTGTTGGTGTTTGTCACTGTTAGTGTTGATCACTGCTGGTGTTGGTCACTGTTGGTTTTGGTCACTGTTGGTGTTGGCCACTGTTAGTGTTGGTCACTGTTGGTGCTAGTCACTGTTAGTGTTGGTCACTGTTGGTGATGGTCACTGTTGATGTTGTTCACTGTTGGTGTTGGTCACTGTTGGTGTTGGTCACTGTTGGTGTTGTTTGCTGTTGGTGTTGGTCACTGGTGGTGTTGGTCACTGTTGGTGTTGGTCACTGTGTTACGGACCCGAGCCCAGCGTCGTAGCACGGAGCTGTGACGACAACGCCATCTGTGGGTCAGCTCCCGAAACCCCCTCCAAATGAACGACGCCATCTAGTGAAGACTAGATATACCGGCCACAGGGGCTGGTTTTCCGCCTTATTCAGCTCGTAACGTAGCCGCTGCTGACCTCTGGTGAGGTGGCACTTAGACAGCAACGCCATCTATGGAGTGGATAGGTGGACGTTTGTGTCTTAGCCTGTGAGTGAGGTGCCCTAGAGTGTCCCTAGTACTAATGACGTGTCTGATTACAGAGTCGACCTGGGACTGCTGAATCGGACGGTGGATCAGTCTACCCAAGGCAGCCATAGTATCTCCACGTGTTTGCTGCAGAAGCTGTGAGTCACCTCCCGGATGAACACTGTTGTGTTAGCCTGCCTGTGGGGTGGCAGAAAATGGAATTGTCGTACCCGGGGCTGACTGGTGGAGAAGACTAGCCACTGGGGCGTTGTGGTGAGGAGAGTGATCAGCGGAATCACACGAGGCTCCTGCCTAGGGCTCGCAACCCTATTATCGGTCGTGGAGTGGCCTACGCAGCAGAGCTGATTGGAACCTGCCAGCTACAGGCTGGATTTGTGGTTGAAGGCCTCCACGACGGTTCACCCAGTGGGACTGTGATCTGGCTGGCCTGTGGCCAGGGTAGACTCGCCTAGGGAATCGAAGGATTCATCGTGAGGCCACAAGAAGAGAACCAGGACTACTCGTCTTGAGCACCGTGAAACGTCCTGAGTCTTCGGAGGAAGACAAGTGATTGTACATAAGAGTAGTCATAGTAACCGCGTGTGACTGTTTATATATTTATTTATTGGTGGTGGTAATTATATATTTAAATTAGTGCGTTTGTATCCCTTCCCCTTTAATTTACTTGCGTTACGGAACACACCCCTTGAAAGCCACAACTAACTTGGGGCCGGATTCCCAAATTCTAATAACATCAGAAAAGAACCCAGTTACGCCCCAGTAGGGCCGTAACACACTGCTGGTGTTGGTCACTGTTGGTGTTGGTCACTGTTGGTGTTGGTCACTGGTGGTGGTGGTCACTGGTGGTTGTGGTCACTGCTGGTGTTGGTCACTGCTGGTGTTGGTCACTACTGGTGTTGGTCACTGTTGGTGTTGGTTACTGTTGGTGTGGGTCACTGTTGGTGTTGGTCACTGTTGGTGTTGGTCACTGTTGGTGATGGTCACTGTTGGTGTTGGTCCCTGCTGGTGATGGTCACTGGTGGTGTTGTTCACTGTTGGTGTTGGTCACTGCTGGTGTTGGTCACTGTTGCTGTTGGTCGCTGCTGGTGTTGATCCCTGTTGGTGTTGGTCACTGTTGGTGATGGTCACTGTTGGTGTTGGTCGCTGCTGGTGATAGTCACTGGTGGTGTTGTTCACTGTTGGTGTTGGTCACTGCTGGTGTTGGTCACTGTTGCTGTTGGTCGCTGCTGGTGTTGATCACTGTTGGTGTTGGTCACTGTTGGTGTTGGTCGCTGCTGGTGTTGGTCACTGTTGGTGTTGGTCATTGGTGGTGTTGTTCACTGGTGGTGGTGGTCACTGGTGGTGTTGCTCACTGTTGGTCACTGGTGGTGGTGGTCACTGGTGGTGGTGGTCACTGTTGGTGTTGGTCACTGCTGGTGTTGGTCACTGTTGGTGTTGGTCACTGTTGGTGTTGGTCACTGTTGGTATTGGTCACTGCTGGTGTTGGTTACTGTTGGTGTTGGTTACTGTTTTTGTTGGTCACTGTTGGGTGTTGATCACTGTTGGTGTTGGTCACTGTTAGTGTTGGTCACTGTTGGTGTTGGTCACTGTTGGTGTTGGTCGCTGTTGGTGTGGTCACTGTTGGTGTTGGTCGCTGCTGGTGTTGGTCGTTGCTGGTGATGGTCACTGTTGGTGTTGGTCACTGGTGGCGTTGGTCACTGGTGGTGTTGGTCGCTGCTATTGTAGGTCGCTCCTTGTGTTGGTCGCTGCTATTGCAGGTCGCTCCTTGTGTTGGTCGCTGCTAGTGCTAGTCTCTGCTAGTACTGGTCGCTGCTGGTGTTGATCGCTGCTAGTGCTAGTCTCTGCTAGTACTGGTCGCTGCTGGTGTTGGTCGCTGCTAGTGCTAGTCTCTGCTAGTACTGGTCGCTGCTGGTGTTGGTCGCTGCTAGTGCTAGTCTCTGCTAGTACTGGTCGCTGCTGGTGTTGGTCGCTGCTAGAGCTAGTCTCTGCTAGTACTGGTCGCTGCTGTTGCATTTCGCTCCTTGTGTTGATCGCTAATATTATTTGTCAGCCTTATTGACGGCACTTCGTAGGACATTTCTTTCAAGTCAGCTCATATAATGAGTGTTATAATGGGTCCACCTGTTGCTATTGGAGGCTCTTCTGTCCAGAGTTAGTGCTCTAGTGATTATATCTTTAAGTGAACTGATTCTAGGTCTAGTCAATATCTTGGTCAGCATGCACGCAGCAATCCCTTTTACCCTTATTTCAATCGACGTTAGCTTTGTTTCTAGTCTTAGGTTCAGTATTTTAGTCCATCTGGGAGCTCCTGTTATGACTCACATTGCATCGCTTTGAATAACCTCAACATTTGCCCACTGACCCGGAGAAAGAGTGAGTAAGGCAGGCGCTCCATAATCAACTAGGGAACGAACACATGTATGTAAAAAATTCTTAACACTTTGTGTCCCGCTCCTAGACGGGGCCCTGTGATTGCTCTCATTATATTTAGTCGTGATTTTGCTCTCTTCTTCAGATATTGAATTTGCTTGTTTAATGTCATTTTAGAATCTATCCACACTCCGAGATATTGATATTGTGTAACCCACTGAAGGTTAATGTCTTGAATGGGTAGGTGCCTGTCTGGAGTGTTGCCGCCTAGTCTCATTGCCTTAGACTTCTGGTAGATACTTTTAGCCCTAAAATGCTGCATTCAGATGTTACTTTATCTAATGGACCTTGTGTTTTTTTTAGAAGTGAAGGACTTGAAATGACTAATGCTATATCATCAACATAGCTTAGCAATTTAACCCCTTCTGTAAATGTCATAGTAACAAGGTTTTCCATAAGGATGTTAAAAAGACTAGGACTGAGGACTCCTCCTTGTGGAGTCCCATTCTCATGCAGGTGGTAGTCCGACACTTGTCCTTGCAGCTTTACTCTGGCATACCTGTGACTTAGGTAATCTTGAATCCATGCTAGCATAGTTCCCTTTACACCTTTTTTAACTAAGGTGTGTGAAATTGCTGGCGGGCTTGCAGGGTCGAATGCTTTTTCTAGATCAAGGAAGATCACTATAGCTGGACCTGAGTTAACTGTTCCTAGTAATGTTGCTATGCAGTTGACAGTACCTACTCCTCTAGTGAAGCCAAATATGTGTTTATGCAGGTCTCCAGTCTTCCACAGTAGACTATTTAAGACCATCCGTTTTGCAGTTTTACTAATGTATGATGTTAATGAAATGGGTCTGTAATTGCCAGATTCTTTCGGCTTAGGAATCGGAATGATGTTTGCTTTTTTCCAAGAGGTCGGTAGTTTGCCTTGCTGCCAAGATGCATTGATGACGTCCAATATTCCTTGTTCTCCAGCAGGACCTGCATGTGCGATCATTGAGTATGTAATGTTATCAGCACCTGGTGCAGTGTCCTTACCACCTTTTTTTTGGCTCTGATTAGTTCTTGTTTGGTGAAGGGACAGTCACATTCGTCATTTGTACCTATGCTCTCATGAATTGCTATGGTTTGACTTCACTAGCTTTATTGGAAGAGAAACATCTGTGATATATGTGTGGACAAAATTTCAGCTAGCTATGGGGGGGGGCAGAACCCGGCCTGCGGCTCACAAAGACCCCAAGGATAAGGCTGAGGAACTAATACAAAAGTGGTGTGATGCAGCATCCTCCTCCTCCCTTCCCGCAGGGAACAGTTCCTGCGACATTATGACAGAAGAATTAGGATAACAAGAGCACTGTCTAACGATGACGAATATGGGTAACCAATCACAGCTCAGGAAGTAAAGGGGGCTATGAAAAAGGGTAAAAGTACTGCACCTGGTGAAGATGGCGTCACCTACAACATACCCAATGCACTGTGTGAAGTGTCTGGGAATCCACTACTCCACCTGTTTAACAAGTCATTCCTAAGTGGAGTGTTGCCCACACAATGGAAACACGCAATAATCGTTCCCATACCGAAGCCCAATGACCCTGGCAATTACAGGGCTATCAGTCTCATGTCATGCACTTGCAAGATGCTTGAAAACATTATCCTTTACTGACTGTTGCACAAAATAGGCATACTAGGGGAATGGGTGAGTAGATTTGTTAAAGGACGGAGCAAAGCAAATTGCATAGTTAATTACTTGGCTAATGACACAGCTAAGTACTCTGTATTTGTTGACATAAAAGGAGCCTTCCACGATGCAAAGAGGATTGCGATCCTGGACGAGCTTGCATGCATGGGTGTCAAGGGGAGACTCTTGAAATGGGTTGAAGGCTACCTCACAGGGAGGAAAGCCTTGATCTGCTTCAATGGAGCAGTCTCCAGAACAATAATATGGAACTCGGTACCCCCCAAGGAGGAGTCTTAAGCCCCATACTATAATAACATATTTATAAACGTCATTGCAAATATTGATTTTCCGGAAGGAACACAACAAATGGGATATGCAGATGATGTCCTAATACAAGCTGTCACCTTGGGAAAAATTAATCAGTCCATTGAACTCCTCGGAAGGAAATGTATTGAGCTCGGTTTCACTCTCTCCACAAACAAGACATATTCTCATCACAAGCGGGAAGAAAATGAAGAACTACAAATTAATAATGAAACACTTGAAAAGGTTGACCACTGCCGGTACCTTGTTGTCATTGTCGGCTCTAACAAGGGGAAGAAAGAAAGAGGAGCTCAACCAGCTCATAGAAACAGGCAAAAGTCGACTCAGGGCACTGAAAGCTATGACCTGGAATGGGTATGGAGCCTCTATTGCCGTGCTTCAAATGATGTGCACCGCCTATGTGCGCTCCGTCATAGACTATGCCGCACCGCTTCTGTGCATTTACTCCCAAAGCAGCATGAAAAGGCTTGAAAGTATACAAAATGAAGTCATGGCGCTGCCCAATACTGTCACTATGGCGGTGTGTCCACATACAGGATGAGTGGCGCTGCCCAATACTGTCACTATGGCGGTGTGTCCACTCACAGGATGAGTGGTGCTGCCCAATACTGTCACTATGGCGGTGTGTCCACTCACAGGATGAGTGGCGCTGCCCAATACTGTCACTATGGCGGTGTGTCCACTCACAGGATGAGTGACGCTGCCCAATACTGTCACTATGGCGGTGTGTCCACTCACAGGATGAGTGACGCTGCCCAATACTGTCACTATGGTGGTGTGTCCACTCACAGGATGAGTGGCGCTGCCCAATACTGTCACTATGGCGGTGTGTCCACTCACAGGATGAGTGGCGCTGCCCAATACTGTCACTATGGCGGTGTGTCCACTCACAGGATGAGTGGCTCTGCCCAATACTGTCACTATGGCGGTGTGTCCACTCACAGGATGAGTGGCGCTGCCCAATACTGTCACTATGGCGGTGTGTCCACTCACAGGATGAGTGGTGCTGCCCAATACTGTCACTATGGCGGTGTGTCCACTCACAGGATGAGTGGCACTGCCCAATACTGTCACTATGGTGGTGTGTCCACTCACAGGATGAGTGGCGCTGCCCAATACTGTCACTATGGCGGTGTGTCCACTCACAGGATGAGTGGTGCTGCCCAATACTGTCACTATGGCGGTGTGTCCACTCACAGGATGAGTGACGCTGCCCAATACTGTCACTATGGAGGTGTGTTCACTCACAGGATGAGTGACGCTGCCCAATACTGTCACTATGGCGGTGTGTCCACTCGCAGGATGAGTGACGCTGCCCAATACTGTCACTATGGCGGTGTGTCCACTCACAGGATGAGTGGCGCTGCCCAATACTGTCACTATGGCGGTGTGTCCACTCACAGGATGAGTGACGCTGCCCAATACTGTCACTATGGCGGTGTGTCCACTCGCAGGATGAGTAGCGCTGCCCAATACTGTCACTATGGCGGTGTGTTCACTCACAGGATGAGTGGCGCTGCCCAATACTGTCACTATGGCGGTGTGTCCACTCACAGGATGAGTGGCGCTGCCCAATACTGTCACTATGGCGGTGTGTCCACTCGCAGGATGAGTGACGCTGCCCAATACTGTCACTATGGCGGTGTGTCCACTCGCAGGATGAGTGGCGCTGCCCAATACTGTCACTATGGCGGTGTGTCCACTCGCAGGATGAGTGGCGCTGCCCAATAAACTCGCCCTTCGAGGCAAAATAAAATTAAAATTAATCCGGACTATTGAATAGGAATGCCAGACGGCAGTATCAAGCAGCCCCTAACCTAACCTTCTCCTAAGGTTCCCCAACGTCAAGAAACTGTCGTACCAAAGAGCCCTTATCCTAACCTACCAGAGGACCCAAAACAGAAAACGGAACAGCATGTCAATTTCGCGAGCCACTACTATTTTCTAGTACGACTATTATTTGGCCTTGGGTAAAGTATATATCAAAATGCGACGCTCTATTAGCAGGACGGGTTTATCATGATCCAATGGGGAAAATATCATAACAATGCTGTGTATATCATCTGTAACCACGAGGTCTGGTCTGGTCCACTAATCGCAGCTGTCTGTTAGATCACAGTTTAATACACCTGATTATCCTACGTTAGGATAGAGTAACTTAGGTTTAGATCGGATATCATAGGTTGGGATAGGTTAGGGTGGGTTAAACTCGAATAGGATGGATAAAATTTAGCTTGGATAAATTTGAATGGAATAAATTTAGCTAGATTTGGCTTTTCTGGGATAAATTTATATATATTTTAGTGGCATATAGTGAATTTACTGAAATTTAGTAAGATTTTGCTTCTGTTTGGATAAATTAGATTAGAATGGACTACCTTAGATTGGAATATGATATCATAGGCTTGGATTGGACATCATAGCTTAGAATAGAGACTGCATAAGTGTTTTGGTTATGATAGGATTTGTTAGAATAAAAGTGAATAAAACTGGATAAGCTTAAATTAAATTTAGTTAAATTTAGCTTCTGTTTTGATACAGAATGGGAGCCGGTCGGCCGAGCCGACAGCACGCTGGATTTGTGATCCTGTGGTCCCGGGTTCAATCCCGGGCGCCGACGAGAAACAATGGGCAAAGTTTCTTTCACTCTATGCCCCTGTTACCTAGCAGTAAAATAGGTACCTGGGTGTTAGTCAGCTGTCACGGGCTGCTTCCTGGGGGTGGAGGCTTGGTCGAGGACCGGGCCGCGGGGACACTAAAGCCCCGAAATCATCTCAAGATAACCTCAAGAAGAAGATACATATGGATAAATTTAGTTGAATTTAGTTTAGGAAAGGATAAATTCGAACAGGGAGTGTGTATGCAAATCGTCCTCAGACCAACACCTCTACCATGAAGCACCAAACCCACCCTCAAACCACCTGGAAATTTATCTTGATATGTGTGATGGCCTGTAAGCATGTTAGGTTCATGTGTGATGGCCTGTAAGCATGTTAGGTTCATGTGTGATGGCCTGTAAGCATGTTAGGTTCATGTGTGATGGCCTGTAAGCATGTTAGGTTCATGTGTGATGGCCTGTAAGCATGTTAGGTTCATGTGTGATGGCCTGTAAGCATGTTAGGTTCATGTGTGATGGCCTGTAAGCATGTTAGGTTCATGTGTGATGGCCTGTAAGCATGTTAGGTTCATGTGTGATGGCCTGTAAGCATGTTAGGTTCATGTGTGATGGCCTGTAAGCATGTTAGGTTCATGTGTGATGGCCTGTAAGCATGTTAGGTTCATGTGTGATGGCCTGTAAGCATGTTAGGTTCATGTGTGATGGCCTGTAAGCATGTTAGGTTCATGTGTGATGGCCTGTAAGCATGTTAGGTTCATGTGTGATGGCCTGTAAGCATGTTAGGTTCATGTGTGATGGCCTGTAAGCATGTTAGGTTCATGTGTGATGGCCTGTAAGCATGTTAGGTTCATGTGTGATGGCCTGTAAGCATGTTAGGTTCATGTGTGATGGCCTGTAAGCATGTTAGGTTCATGTGTGATGGCCTGTAAGCATGTTAGGTTCATGTGTGAGGGCCTGTAAGCATGTTAGGTTCCAGTAATTGTCTACATGCAAAGTGGCAAATGATTCTTTGTCATAAGCAGAGATTATTCTCAAGTTATAACTTTAACGTAATAGAAATCGATATTCTACTACTCATCCCCACAGCTTATGACCACATATTCCACTCCTCTCCCACACAGTTTATGGCAACAACCTCCTCTCCTCTCCCACACAGTTTATGGCAACAACCTCCTCTCCTCTCCCACACAGTTTATGGCAACAACCTCCTCTCCTCTCCCACACAGTTTATGGCAACAACCTCCTCTCCTCTCCCACACAGTTTATGGCAACAACCTCCTCTCCTCTCCCACACAGTTTATGGCAACAACCTCCTCTCCTCTCCCACAGAGAACCTGGTGTTGTGTGACGGGAGGTGCCAGGTAGTCGCCACGAGGGGTCAGCAGGTAGCCATGGTTGCCACACTCTCCTCTCGCTGTGTGTGCTTTGTGGTGGTGTGCGCGCTGGTCTGGAGCACCAAGGGCGCCGCTACAGGGAGAACCAGCCGGCGCAGTCCCCTAGATCATGGCCCTAGTCACAGCCTTGGAGGAAAAGCGACCAGGATCCTGGAAGATATCTTGGGGTTCATGAAAAGTCAAAGTTGTGGAGGTAGTGATTAGTGACACAGCTGTGGAGGTAGTGATTAGTGACACAACAACCCGTCCTCCTAAAAATAACGTCACTTTTGGCTCGTATGCGCGCTATGGCCAAATTTGGACGTAATTTGAAATGAAATCGACTCACGTTCTGTTCCGTTTTCTATTTGATTCGTCCGGTTTACGCGCAGAGGTTATAAGAGGACACTTTAAATTAACGTTTTTCATAACGTTTTGAAACTTTATGAGAATTTCCTGCCCACCTAAACCTATCAGAGGACCCTTAACTTACTGTTATTGAAAAAAAAATCCCAAATTTATTTTCATTTTCAAATTACGTCCAAATTCGGCCATACGAGCAAACGGCCAAAAGCGACGTTCTTTTTAAGAGGACAGGTTGTTGAAGCTGTGATTACAATAGCACCATTACGTTCAGCACTTAGCAGCTTTGTAATATATATATATATATATATATATATATATATATATATATATATATATATATATATATATATATATATATATATATATATATATATATATATATATATATATATATATATATATATATATATATATATATATATATATATATATATATATATATATATATATATATATTGTGACGGTAACGCGTTGGTGTTCGGCTGTTTAAGGCTAGGGGTATGGCCTCGTCACATAGTTATAAAAAAAAATAGAAAAACTGGAACTTCGTCTGTGGTAAGGTAAGGAGAAGACACACAAAACACAAGTAAAACTTTAACAATGAAATTTTAATTACGTTAAATAAATCAAAACATGAAAATAATGCACAAACAAATTCTTATAATAAAATCAATCAAAATAATAAGAATAATTAAATGACACAATGAAAAGTTACGTTAAGGCAAAATAACAAGAAGTGCAACACAAAAGTTAAGTGGGAGGTGCTGGAATATTGGCTTAAAGCCACCACTCTTCTCAGTACACGCTAGAGTCTAGCTGGGAGGAGTGCTGGCCACGAAAGCACTGAACATTCTGAGGACTGATGTTGGGGCGACCCCAGACATCAGGTAGTATTGGGGGGGGCGAGGCAGGTGCAGCCAGACCGGCGACCAATCAGCGGAGCCGTAGCGATCAACGGGTAGTTTGGTGGTTGGAGTTCGAACAGGTGGCTGGCTGCATACGTTTTTGCTCACCCTGGCAAGCCTTGCTGGTGTTGTTGTCGTTGTTGGACATTTCTTCCATAGTCTCTTTATATAATTGTGAAGACGTAATTATGGAGGGAAGAGCAGGCTCAATCTCTTGAAGGAGATTATCGTCACAACTCTCCCCCGAAGCCTGCGGTTCTGGAAGAAGTACGTCGTTATGTGGTGGAGTAATGGATGGAGTTGCTTCTACTTCATAAACTCTGGAGAGGGCATCGGCTATGGTGTTGTCAGAACCCTTGATATAGCGGATCTCCAGGTTGAAGTCTTGTAAATACAGAGCCCATCGTAGAAGACGCTGGTTGGTGAATTGGGCTTGATGTAGGAAGCGGAGAGGGTTGTGGTCTGAGAAGATGGTGGTAGACCTGGCGCCTTGTAGGTACGGAGCGAAGTGTTGGAGGTTCAGGACGATGGATAGTAGCTCCTTTTCAATAGTGCTGTAGTTCCTCTGGTGTGGTTTCAGTTTGTAGCTGTAGTAGCTGACAGGTAGAATTCTTCTCGCCTCGTTGCTGCATCACGACACCACCAACGTCGGTACCATTGGCGTCGACATGGAGGATGTAGGGCTTATCTGACGAGGTGAGAGTGGAATTAGAAGAGGGCATAGGAGCACGAGTATTATCCTGAAAGCATTTGGGAAGATCATTAAGGATTTTGGAATTAGAAAGCGCCGACTCCTTGTCAGTGCTTTCGGGAGGAGAAGCTGGGAAGGTCTCACTGTGGATGTAGGGTTCTGTGAATGTGGAATAGTTAGTCAAGACAGTGGGAGGAGTACCATTATATTGCTTCAAGAGGTTGACGTGGCACAGCTGGGTCTTCCGCCGCCTATCTGGAGTCTCTATGACGTATGTGTTGTTGTTTCTGCACTCTTTGACGCAGTAGGGTCCTGAAAATTTGTTTTGTAAAGGTGAACCTGGGATAGGAAAATAGGCAAGGACGAAGTCTCCCGGCTTGAATTTTCTTACTTTGCTGGTCTGGTCGTAATGAGTCTTCATTCTCACCTGGGCTTTCAATAGATTATCATGGGCAAAGCGGTGGACTCTCTCTAGAATGTGTTGAAGGTTTTGAAGAAACTGGGGCACATTCTGATGCTCACTGAAGGTGGCATCTCTGAGAGAGTCTTTGAAAGCCTTAAGGGGAGTACGGCACTTACGGCCGTAGAGCATCTCATAAGGAGATACTCCTAGGGACTCATTGGGGAGACTTCTGAAAATACACATTATTAGGTCAATCTGCTTATCCCAATCCTTTGAGGTTTCACTACAAAACTTTTTCAAGAGTGCTTTGATGGTCTGATGACTACGTTCAAGAGAACCCTGTGAAGCAGGATGATAGGGGCTGGACAATACCTGTTTGATGTTGAACTCCTCCAGTGTCCTTTTGAAGAGATCACTGGTGAAGTTGGTGCCACAGTCACTTTGAATTTCCCTGGGAAATCCGTATTGAGTGAAGATCTTCAATAGATGTTTGATAACCGTAGCAGCCGTGATGTTCTTCACTGGAACTGCTATGGGAAATCTGGTGGTAGGACACAGGATGGTTAGGATGTAGGCGTTACCTGAACTGGTCCGAGGTAAAGGACCAACACAGTCTATTATGAGTCTGTGGAAAGGTTCCGCAGGCACCTGTATGGGAATCAGTGGTGCTCTGGGAATGGAGACGTTCGGTTTGCCTGCCATCTGACATGTATGACACTGTTTTACGTACTGTTTGACGTTGTTTACCATACCTGGCCAGTAGTAGTCTTGACGAATCCCATGGTAAGTCTTGTTGAAGCCGTAGTGGGAGAATGCTCCGTGGGCCAGGTGTAGAATAGTGGGCCGCAGGCTGGTGGGAATCACAAGTTGTTCGGTGTTGGCCCAATCGTCCTCCTCCTTCAGTTTACTGGGTCTATATCTGCGGTAGAGCAAGTCGTTCTCTAGGAAGAACCCAGGAATACTGTCGGGTTGAGTCTCAGCCTGGAAAAACAATGGTGTTAAAGTAAGATCTTCCCTCTGCAACTTACGGAACTCCAACTTGGTCAGATGCGGGGGTAGTTTCTGAGGGTCTTGAGGGACAGCGGTAGTTGTAGAGTCAGCTGGCTGTGGACGTGCGGCTTGTGCACGGGTGGTCACGAGAACCGGAGGAGAAACTTCATCACTCTCTTGAACCTCTGCTGGAACATACTCAAGAATAGGATTTATTGGCACAGAGTTACACACCTGGGGTTTGTCCATGACGATCAGGTTGGTCGGTTGCAGGTCTTCTGCCAAGTCGTTGCCTAGGAGAAGTTGCACTCCAGGCATGGGAAAAGGCTTTTCCCTGACGGCGACTTGGACTTCCCCGTTCACGTAGGGACAATCCAGGTGGACTCTGGCGAGAGGGTATGGAGTGGTAGCAGTGAGGTCAGTGATGAAGACTGTTTCCCCGGTGTAGACTATGTTGGGCACAGCCGACTTCAAGATGATCGATTGTAGAGCCGCTGTGTCCCTCAAGATCTTCAATTTGAAACGTCCCTCCGGATTTGAACCGTTGACAGAGACAGTTCCAGTATACAGGTGGTTACTGAAAAGAGAAAGATCATTAACATCAACACCAACATTCATCACAGGCTTACCGGACTTAGGAGGAGTTGGTTTGGGTCGTTGTTGGTCAGTGGTTCCCTTGTATTGAGACTTACCACACTTGTCTATGGTATGTCCATAGAGTCTACAATACTTGCAGTACAGTTGTGAACCAGCTTGATCGGGGCTCACCTTCTCGTAACTGTACCACGACTTCTTACTGGAGGATGGTTCAGGTGTCAGCCGGTGGATGAGGCTGTAAGTGTCAGCCGACTTAGCACACTTCAGGTAGTCGGTTTCTTCTTTATCTGCTAAGTAGAGGCGGACAGGAGGCGGCACACGTCTCAAGAATTCTTCAACAAGCATCAGGTTGACGAGTTCTGTAAAAGTAGAGACATGTGCTGCTTCCAGCCATTTCATGAAATACCTCCGTTTCGTGTTAGCAAACTCGAGGAAGGTAGTGGTACTTGCCTTCAGGTGGTCACGGAATTTCCTTCTATAACTTTCTGTGGAAAGTAGGTAGGCGTCCAACACTGCTTGTTTCAGAGTGTAGTAGTCATTCTCAGACGCCAAAGTACTGAGTGTGACTGCAGCTCTACCTGTAAGATGGACTCTGAGAAGTGTGGCCCATTGGTCGACAGGCCAACTGAGTTGATTAGCAAGGGTTTCAAAGGTGGTAAAGAACACATCAACTTCTGCTTCTACAAAGGATGGCATTAACTTACTTGCATGTGATATATTAAAACTGACGGGAAGATTGGCAGTAGCTTGTTGGCGTTGAGTGAAGTGGGAAGTTTCCAAGGAGATTTCGCGTTGACGACACTCTAGAGCCAGAGTTGCTTGTTGCTTGTCATGTTCGCGTTGTATTTCCAACTCGCGTTGTTTGGTTTCAAGCTGTACTCGTTCACGTTCACTGAGTAATGCGACCTCGCGTTCGTGTTCTTCTCTCCTCAAAGCAGCTTCGCGTTCTTGTTCGTCTCTCCTCAAAGCAGCCTCGCGTTCTCTGAGGGTGATTTCTCGTTCTTGTTCTTCCCTCCTTATGGCAGCTGTTCGTTCTTCAATCTTGGCCAGCTCTAGTTTGAGTTTCAGCGTTGCCAAATCAGTTTTATCTGCAATATAGTAAGTTTCATGAGTTTCAGAGTCTATCTTACCTTGCTCTAAATAGTAATCCAGCAACAGGTTGTGTAGGTCATTTTTGTTGGCTTGGTAGGGAACTTCTAGTTGATACTCATGTGCAAGAGTTTGTAATTCAGTCCTCTTGGCACGACTTAAAGTCCCTATTTCACCTGCTGGATTTGCACGGAAAGTTTGGAGACGAAACATGGTGAAATTAGCAAATAAAGGTACACGAATGTTCAATAATGAAATGTCAGAAACAGGACAACGTGGCAACTGGTACCTATCCTGTGTGATCTTTAACAATTAACGTTAAGTGAAAGATATTAAATGATTAAATTAAATCAAGGGCGCAGGAAATCTTGTACCCGGTACTCATGTAAGAGAATAAGGGCAAGAAAATCCTACTAACAAATGAAACAAAGTTTCGAAAACAAATGAAACAGTTAAATGCTTCAAAAGTAAAATTGGTAGTCCAAGGATGTAGGCATACCTTGCCAAGTCTCTATAGGACATAAAGCAAGTTTTTCCTACTGAATTTAATATGATACTTACAGAATTAGCGAACTTTTGTGCTCTGAAAAAATAAGCTAATTCCCTACCGTTGTATGTATCATCATCTCTGACTGACGTGTAGGGGTGCGAGGTGTCAACTGGTGACGAGAACTGCTGCTGAGGTCCCAATTCAGCAACTAAAGTTCGAGCTAGAGGAACTATGGCCCTCTTTGTCCTCCTACAGTCAGATTGCAGAAGATTGGGTACTCTTGACCCGGGGCAGACCACAGTACCAGGGTACCAATATGATGATCTGTCAGAATGAGAAATATTCAAGGGACATAGATGGTAAATACGAGTAATAACAAGGAGGGAGAGATGACCAATTAAGAGTATGACTGAGGCCTACAGTCACCACGTAATCCAAAGTTGTCTCACCTTCACTATATGTTACTCTCGTAATGCACAATACACCGCACCTTATAAAAAATGAAATTGAATGAAAAATAGTAAAGCTACGTTAACAAAGTTAAATACGCTTACCATAAATTACCACTTGGCACCAGTACCTGAGTGAAGCTCCTAGGACAGGCCCCCATATAACTTGTGACGGTAACGCGTTGGTGTTCGGCTGTTTAAGGCTAGGGGTATGGCCTCGTCACATAGTTATAAAAAAAAATAGAAAAACTGGAACTTCGTCTGTGGTAAGGTAAGGAGAAGACACACAAAACACAAGTAAAACTTTAACAATGAAATTTTAATTACGTTAAATAAATCAAAACATGAAAATAATGCACAAACAAATTCTTATAATAAAATCAATCAAAATAATAAGAATAATTAAATGACACAATGAAAAGTTACGTTAAGGCAAAATAACAAGAAGTGCAACACAAAAGTTAAGTGGGAGGTGCTGGAATATTGGCTTAAAGCCACCACTCTTCTCAGTACACGCTAGAGTCTAGCTGGGAGGAGTGCTGGCCACGAAAGCACTGAACATTCTGAGGACTGATGTTGGGGCGACCCCAGACATCAGGTAGTATTGGGGGGGGCGAGGCAGGTGCAGCCAGACCGGCGACCAATCAGCGGAGCCGTAGCGATCAACGGGTAGTTTGGTGGTTGGAGTTCGAACAGGTGGCTGGCTGCATACGTTTTTGCTCACCCTGGCAAGCCTTGCTGGTGTTGTTGTCGTTGTTGGACATTTCTTCCATAGTCTCTTTATATAATTGTGAAGACGTAATTATGGAGGGAAGAGCAGGCTCAATCTCTTGAAGGAGATTATCGTCACAATATATATATATATATATATATATATATATATATATATATATATATATATATATATATATATATGTCGTACCTAGTAGCCAGAAGGCACTTCTCAGCCTACTTTGCAAGGCCCAATTTTCCTAATAAGCAAAGTTTTCATGAATTAATATATTTTCTCTAATTTTTTTCTTATGAAATGATAAAGCTACCCATTTCATTATGTAAGAGGTCAATTTTTTTTTTAATGGAGTTAAAATTAACGTAGATATATGACCGAACCTAACCTAACCTATCTTTATAGGTTAGGTTCGGTTAGGTAGCAGAAAAAGTTAGGTTAGGTAGTCGAAAAAACATTAATTCATGAAAACTTGGCTTATTAGGCAAATCGGGCCTTGCATAGTAGGCTGAGAAGTGCGTTCTGGCTACTATGTACGACATATATATATATATATATATATATATATATATATATATATATATATATATATATATATATATATATATATATATATATATATATATATATATTAGTATATTTTGGTAGCAGTCTTTCCTGTAGACATATATTATTAAATATGACCGTAAAAGTAAGATTAATAATTCTAACACGAATTTTCTCTATCTTTCGTACATTTCTTTTCACTGTTGGTGGTAATTCAAAAATCAATTCTCCAAAATTCATTTTTATTTCTAGTCTGACGCGACACTTGAGCGCGTTTCGTAAAACTTATTACATTTTCAAAGACTTTAGTTTACACATACACAACTGAATAGAACTTACACATCTCCGATTTGTTTATATCTACATTTGAGTGAGGTGGATGGGGTGACTCACTGACTCACAGCGTTTCACTTACGAGATGGAGAAGGATGGGAAGCTGCCCTTTCTAGATGTAACAGTCATGGAACGGAGCGGAGGTTTCCACACTGCAGTCTACACTAAGGAAACAAACATAGGAGTTTGCCTCAATGCCAACAGTGACTGCCCAGACAGGTACAAGAGGAGTGCCGTTAACGCTTATGTCGACCGTGCTCTCAGCCACAGCTCAGGATGGAAGCAAGTCGATGAAGAACTCTGTAGAGTAAGGCAGGTCCTAGTCAACAACGGCTTCTCCAATGGTTTTGTTGAAGACATCATAAGAAGGAAGGTGAAACGCCATGCAACCTCTGAAGAGACAACTAACACAACACCTGTACCCCATATTAGACTATTTTACAGGAACTTCTTTTCCACAGCTCATTAAACGGAGGAAAGAGTCCTGAAAGATATTGTTAATAGAAACGTTATCCCTACAGACAAAAATCAAAAGATACAATTGACGATTTACTATAAAACCAAGAAAACGGCCAACCTACTCATGAGAAACTCTCCAGACACAAAGCAGAACGCTTTAAAAAGAGACCAATGTCGACTATGCCTTCAAATGTCCACTTGGGGACTGTAAGCCACAAAGAATTCAGTATATAGGAGAGACAACAACATCTCTTTCCAGGCGTTTAACGATGCATAAGCAACAGGGCTCCATTAAGGAACATAATCTCTTCGCACAACCAAACCATCGCCAGAGAAGTCTTAACAAAAAACACGGAAATCATCGATAGATACAGCGATAGCAGGCGGCTTGATATCTGTGAGGCACTACACATTAAGAAGTCGACACCAGCAATCAACAGCCAATTAATGCACAACTATATTCTACCCACTTCAAGACTCCGCTCCAGTATAGAAGCATCAAGAAATATGGGCCAATAGGCCCTTTGCAATTACTTCCATTCTTTCTGGGCCTGTAATCGGGCCCTTTCTGGGCCTGTACCCGGGCCATTTCTGGGCCGTTACCCGGGTCCTTTCTGGGCCTGTACCCGGGCCCTTTCTGGGCCTGTACCCGGGCCCTTTCTGGGCCTGTACCCGGGCCATTTCCGGGCCTGTACCCGGGCCATTTCTGGGCCTGTACCCGGGCCCTTTCCGGGCCTGTACCCGGGCCCTTTCTGGGCCTGTACCCGGGCCCTTTCTGGGACTGAACCCAGGCCCTTTCTGGGCCTGTACCCGGGCCCTTTCTGGGCCTGTACCCGGGCCCCTTCTGGGCCTGTACCTGGGCCCTTTCTGGGCCTGTACCCGGGCCCCTTCTGGGCCTGTACTCGGGCCCTTTCTGGGCCTGTACCCGGGCCCTTTCTGGGCCTGTACCCGGGCCCTTTCTGGGCCTGTACCCAGGCCCTTTCTGGGCCTGTACCCGGGCCCCTTCAGGGCCTGTACCCGGGGCCCCTTCTGGGCCTGTACCCGGGCCCCTTCTGGGCCTGTACCCGGGCCCTTTCTGGGCCTGTACCCGGGCCCTTTCTGGGCCTGTACCCGGGCCATTTCTGGGCCTGTACCCGGGCCCTTTCCGGGCCTGTACCCGGGCCCTTTCCGGGCCTGTACCCGGGCCCTTTCCGGGCCTGTACCCGGGCCCTTTCCGGGCCTGTACCCGGGCCCTTTCTGGGCCTGTACCCGGGCCCTTTCTGGGCCTGTACCCGGGCCCTTTCTGGGCCTGTACTCGGGCCCTTTCTGGGCCTGTGGTGTGATATCAACTCTTAGATCTTTCTCTCTGTCCGTTTCATTAAGTACTTCATCTCCTATTCTGTATCCTGTGTCTGGCCTCCTATTTCCACTGCCTAGTTTCATTACTTTGCATTTACTCGGATTGAACTTCAACAGCCATTTGTTGGACCATTCACTCAGTCTGTCTAGGTCATCTTGTAGCCTCCTATCATCCTCTGTTTCAATCCTCCTCGTAATTTTTGCATCATCGGCAAACATTGAGAGAAACGATTCTATACCCTCTGGGAGATCATTTACATATATCAGAAACAGTATAGGTCCAAGGACTGACCCCTGCGGACTCCACTTGTAACGTCTCACCAATCTGATACCTCACCCCTCACACTGACTCGTTGTCTCCTGTTGCTTAGCTACTCCTTTATCCAATGGAGTACCTTCCCTTTCACTCCAGCTTTTTCACTAGCCTCTTGTGTGGTACTGTACCAAAGCCTTTCTGACAATCCAAAAATATGCAGTCTGCCCACCCTTCTCTTTCTTGCCTTATTTTTGTTGCCTGGTCGTAGAATTCAAGTAACCCTGTGAGGCAGGACCTGCCATCCCTGAACCCATGTTGATGCTGTGTTACAAAGTTCTTTCGCTGCAGATGCTCCACTAGATTTCTTCGCACAATCTTCTCCATCAGCTTGCATGGTATGCAGGTTAGGGACACTGGCCTGTAGTTCAGTGCCTCCTGTCTATCCCCTTTCTTGTATATCGGGACTACGTTAGCTGCTTTACAAATATCTGGCAGTTCCCCTGTTGCCAGTGATTTGTTATACACTATGGAGTGTGGTAGGCACAGTTCTTCTGCTCCTTCCTTTAGTATCCAAGGGGAGATTCCATCTGGGCCTATAGCCTTTGTCACATCCAACTCTAGTAAACACTTCCTTACTTCCCCGCTGGTAATCTCAAACTCTTCCAGTGGTTCCTTGTTAGCTATTCCCTCTCTTATCTCTGGAATTTCTCCTTGCTCTAAGGTGAAGACCTCCTGGAATTTCTTATTCAGTTCATCACACACTTCCTTTTCGTTTGTAGTGAATCCTTCCGCCCCTATCCTTAATTTCATAACCTGTTCCTTTACAGTTGTTTTTCTCCTGATGTGGCTATGCAGCAATTTAGGCTGAGTCTTTGCCTTGCTTGCGATGTCATTTTCATATTGTCTTTCTGCCTCTCTTCTCATCCTGACATATTCATTCCTGGCATTCTGGTATCTTTCTCTGCTCTCAAGTGTCCTGTTATTCCTATAGTTTCTCCATGCCCTTTTACTTTGCTGCTTAGCTAGCCTACATCTCTAATGAAACTGGTTTCTCATCTTCATTTCACTGTTTTCCTTTTGAACTGGGACAAACTTGTTTGCAGCGTCCTTGTACTTCTGCGTGACGTAGTCCATCATATCTTGGGCCGTCTTTTCCCTGAGCTCTGTTTCCCATGCTATATCTGTTAGGAATTTTCTTATCTCCTCATAGTTTCCCTTTCGATATGTTAACCTTTTGGTTTCGGTATCCCTCCTCGAGTTCAAAAACCCTTCTTCAATCAGGTACTCAAACACCAGTACACTATGGTCGTTCATTCCTACTGGGTCCTCAAAACCGATTTCTCTTATGTCGGAGTCGTTCAGAGTGAAGACTAGGTCGAGTCTCACTGGTTCATCATTTCCTCTCATCCTTGTGGGTTCTCTGACATGCTGGGTTAAAAAGTTTCTAGTCACCAACTCCAGTAGTTTGGCTCTCCGCGTATCCTCGCCTCCATGCAGTTCCTTGTTCTCCCAGTCAATCCTTCCGTGATTGAAGTCCCCCATGATGAGCAGGTAGGATCTATTTCTACAGGCAGCAGAGGCTGCCCTCTCAATTATAGTGTTAACTGCCATGTTGTTGTTTCCATACTCTTGACTGGGTCTTCTGCCATTTGGAGGAGGATTGTATATTACTGCTACTACTATTCTTGGTCCTCCCATTGTTATGGTGCCTGCTATGTAGTCTCTGAACCCCTCACAGCCCGGGATGGCCATCTCCTTAAAACTCCATTCCTTTCTCATGAATAGGGCCACTCCACCTCCTCCCCTACCTTCCCTCTCTTTAATTATTACTGTGTACTCCTGGGGAAACACGGCATTCATTATGATTCCAGAGAGTTTTGTTTCAGTGAGTCCGATTACGTCTGGGTTCACTTCTTGTGCTCTTTCCCTTAGTTCACTTGTCTTGCTTGTGATCCCATCTGTGTTCAAGTACATCACCCTGAAACTGACTCTCTTCTGCTTCTCCTCTGGGGGGGGGGCTGTGGGATCTGGGGTGAGTGTGAACTGGGAGGATCTGATACGGGGAGACTGGTGGAGGAGGGAGGGCTTGGGGGGGGGGAGTGTGGGAGGGTAGGGGGGGTGAGAGGGGGAGGGTAGGGGGGAGAGTGAGAGGGGGAGGTTTGGGAGGTGAGAGGGGGAGGGTTGGGGGGGTGAGATGGGGAGGAGGGTGCCTAAGGTGGGTACTTAGTGGGGGGGGCTGACAGGGGATGGGGCATGTATGGTGTCTGTTGGGTAGAATGTGGGGGTGGTGCCTCACTCCCTGTGGCTAGTGCACTGTTTGAGGAGGGTTCCCCACTCCCCTCTGGGATTGTAGGGTCCGGGGTTATGGTACTCTGATTCCTTTCTCTCTCCCTGCGCTCCTTCCGCAGGGTGTGTGTGTGTGTGTGTGTGTGTGTGTGTGTGTGTGTGTGTGTGTGTGTTACACTGTCAAAGACCACGGAGGAAGAATTGAAACAGGAATTTCCTTAAGTTCTTCTGAAGATGTATTATTAAATACGAAAGTACTTAAGGAAATTCCTGTTTCAATTCTTCCTCCATGGTCTGACGCTGTCACATTTTTCATCACGTGTTAATTTTCGTGATTTATACACACATATATATATATATATATGTTATTGAATATGACTGAGAGGGTAAGATTAATTTAGAAAAGAAAATGTAAGGTTACATTTTCAAAAATATATGGAGTGACTTGCGAAACGATTCCCTTAGCGTCAGACCATAAATAAAGTGTTAAAAAGAACTTTGTAGAATTAATATTTCAACTACCCTCGACAGTGAAGAAAACCATAAGAAATATTGAGATGACTCAGGTTCGAATCTATCGGTCATATTCAACAACATTATATATATATATATATATATATATATATATATATATATATATATATATATATATATATATATATATATATATATATATAATAAATAAAAGTTCATTATAATTCAGGAGAGCTACATCAATATTCATAATGAAATCTTGTGTGGTAAAAGAGGCCGTCCTGCAGGAGTGTGCTGCCCCGTCCCCTACACCAACGTCTTGGGGGAGTGCTTCTACCTGAGTGAGCAGAGCAGCACCTGGTGGCAGGCCAGGGAACACTGCCAGGGCATCAAGGGAGACCTGGCCGTGCCCAAACACCAATTCGCCCTCAAGGATTTCATTTATAGAAAAGCAGGTTAGTGTTATTCCTCCGACGAGTGTAGAATAATATTTGTTGTTGTTGAGTGTTGGGGAGGTCAGCACTCTGGGTACTGAACCACACTACAGGTAAAGCCAGGTTAGGTTAGGCTCTGTATTGCCTGAAGCCTCTTGTAGATCTTCCTTGACACCTTATTGGTCTTATGGGCTACTAAGTCCACTGTAGACAGTCACAGTTATGGACAACCACGTCCACTGTAGACAGTCACAGTTATTGACTACCACGTCGACTGTGGACAGTCACAGTTATGGACTACCACGTCCACTGTAGACAGTCACAGTTATGGGCTACCACGTACACTGTAGACAGTCACAGTTATGGACTACCACGTCCACTGTAGACAGCCACAGTTATGGACTATCACGTCCACTGTAGACAGTCACAGTTATGGGCTACTAAGTCCACTGTAGACAGTCACAGTTATGGACTACCACGTCCACTGTAGACAGCCACAGTTATGGACTACCACGTCGACTGTGGACAGTCACAGTTATGGGCTACCACGTTCACTGTAGACAGTCACAGTTATTGACTACCACGTCCACTGTAGACAGTCACAGTTATGGGCTACCACGTTCACTGTAGACAGTCACAGTTATGGACTACCACGTCGACTGTGGACAGTCACAGTTATGGACTACCACGTCCACTGTAGACAGTCACAGTTATGGGCTACCACGTCCACTGTAGACAGTCACAGTTATGGACTATCACGTCCACTGTAGACAGTCACAGTTATGGACTACCACGTTCACTGTAGACAGTCACAGTTATGGGCTACCACGTCCACTGTAGACAGTCACAGTTATGGACTACCACGTCGACTGTGGACAGTCACAGTTATGGACTACCACGTCGACTGTGGACAGTCACAGTTATGGGCTACCACGTCCACTGTAGACAGTCACAGTTATGGACTACCACGTCGACTGTGGACAGTCACAGTTATGGACTACCACGTCCACTGTAGACAGTCACAGTTATGGGCTACCACGTTCACTGTAGACAGTCACAGTTATGGACTACCACGTCGACTGTGGACAGTCACAGTTATGGACTACCACGTCCACTGTAGATAGTCACAGTTATGGACTACCACGTCCACTGTAGACAGCCACAGTTATGGACTACCACGTCGACTGTGGACAGTCACAGTTATGGACTACCACGTCCACTGTAGACAGTCACAGTTATGGACTATCACGTCCACTGTAGACAGTCACAGTTATGGACTACCACGTCCACTGTAGACAGTCACAGTTATGGACTACCACGTCGACTGTGGACAGTCACAGTTATGGACTACCACGTCCACTGTAGATAGTCACAGTTATGGACTACCACGTCGACTGTAGACAGTCACAGTTATGAGCCACCACGTCTGTTGGACGCCAGTTAAGCGCCATACACATAGGATGACCTAATACCCTCTTATGATGGCCGGCGCAAAGCTAAACAACTTAATAGGTATCAACAACGTTGTCAGCAGATTTGAATGTAGCAAGCTCTGAGCCTGCAGCCCTCAGACCTTCAGAGACAGCCTGGGCAACGGAGCCTCCGCACACGCTCTCTCACACTCTCCGAGCTAGTTCATGGCCCAGTGTAGAAGATATATATATATATTTATAATAAACTAAGAAAAAGCAGTGGACGTTTGGTACTCCAATTCCTGCCCACTACCGAGTAACCTTCGACCATCCCCGGTCAACAACAACCTAACACCAACCGATGTTACACTGGTGGCAGCTTACTGGGATTCACCCCTGTACTCCAGCAGCACAGCAGTGCACAGCAACACAGCAACTCACAGCAGCTCACAGCAGCACAGCAGTGCAGCAGTGCAGCAGCACAGCCACACAGCAGCACGCAGCAGCGCACAGCAGCCAGCATCGCAACAGTTCAGCGTGTGCCCGTGCCTGACTCACCCAGCGTGCCCCCGTGCCTGACTCACCCAGCGTGCCCCCGTGCCTGACTCACTCAGCGCGCACCCGTGCCTGACTCACCCAGCGTGCCCCCGTGCCTCACTCACCCAGCGTGCCCCCGTGCCTGACTCACCCAGCGTGCCCCCGTGCCTCACTCACCCAGCGTGCCCCCGTGCCTCACTCACCCAGCGTGCCCCCGTGCCTCACTCACCCAGCGCGCACCCGTGCCTGACTCACCCAGCGTGCCCCCGTGCCTCACTCACCCAGCGCGCACCCGTGCCTGACTCACCCAGCGCGCCCCCGTGCCTCACTCACCCAGCGTGCCCCCGTGCCTCACTCACCCAGCGCGCCCCCGTGCCTCACTCACCCAGCGCGCACCCGTGCCTGACTCACCCAGCGCGCCCCCGTGCCTCACTCACCCAGCGTGCCCCCGTGCCTCACTCACCCAGCGCGCCCCCGTGCCTCACTCACCCAGCGCGCACCCGTGCCTGACTCACCCAGCGTGCCCCCGTGCCTCACTCACCCAGCGTGCCCCCGTGCCTCACTCACCCAGCGTGCCCCCGTGCCTCACTCACCCAGCGTGCCCCCGTGCCTCACTCACCCAGCGCGCACCCGTGCCTCACTCACCCAGCGTGCCCCCGTGCCTCACTCACCCAGCGCGCACCCGTGCCTCACTCACCCAGCGTGCCCCCGTGCCTCACTCACCCAGCGTGCGCCCGCCCCTGACCCACCGCGCTCTGCCAGCTGACTCGCCATGACTCACCGTGACTCAACGAGCCTTGGTGCCTGCCTGACATCACCTTACCACCCCCCCCCCCCCCCCCACTATAGCGCGGCTGGAGACGTGACATCTCCAGCCGCGCCAGACGTCTCCTGCCGCCTGACGGCTTCTGCCACACTTGACGTCTCCTGCCGCCTCCCGACGCCGACGACGCCGCAGCACGACGCCGGACCTGTGACGACCAGATCATCTCTGCCCCATTGAACGGATTGCAGCCCCAGCGACCTTCAGCTCTAGTTAAGTACCCTTTGTTATTTGTGTAGTAGAGTAAACTGTGGACTTACGTGGGCACAATGTAAACTTACTTTATGGATAACTGATACTCGCTCAGGCCTCGCTCGCACACTTAGCCCTACAGTCTACGGTCTCGTTCACTATCGGAGAGTAACTTACTCTTAACTAGTGAGCTCTCTACACTCGCTCACTTACCCTTAGCCAGTGAACTCCCAACCTCAGCTCTCAGTAGCTTATCCTCATTAACCTCTACAACCAGCAGCGACTCAGTAATCATGACTCAAGCCCTGAATACTGCGGGTTCTAACTCGAACACCGTTACAGTTCTTGCACAGTCTGTTGACATTCGCCCGTTTAGTGGAAAGGATCCAACCCTCTTGGAGACATGGTTCGCTAGTGTAGAGGCTAGAGCGAAGAGCAAGAGTACTGCTGTCACAGACGCGGACTATATCAGTATGGCGACGTCTACACTTGACTATAAATTTGGAGATGCGTATCTCGTAGCAGGAAAACCTGACTTAAAGAAAATTGTAAACTGGGAAGAATTTAAGAAATTCTTTCGTAGGAGATATATATCGGTAGTTGATCGTGATCCCTTTGGCATTGCTCGCCAATTAACTACTGTGGTAATGCGTCCTGATGAAACAGGCAACGCTTTTGCCACGCGTCTAGCTACGCTACAGGACTCACTGGAGAAAGCCTTGATGGGTTCTAGATGGGACGCTAGTGGAAGCCTCACTATACAGAATGTGGGTAAACTATTGTCGGTCGGTGCCATGCAAAGTCATGCCCCCGAGGCCATACTGAAAGACATCGAGGCTAAGAATTTTGGTCCTACCCACACACTTTGGGACTTAATGGACGCCATGGTAGAGTCCACAGACAAGCTGAAGTCCCGGGATTCTGCCCAGCTTTCTGCCGTTTTTCGTGCAAACAGTTCCCATACCACTGTGAACGTTGTCATGCGTTCTACCCCTAGACGTGTTCAGACTCGTGCTAGGTCTCCTCCGCCTTCGTATGGCCCCAGGTCATACTCTAGGACAGGCTCCCCTCAATACCCTCGGCGACCTCGAACGCCAGAATGTTTTAGCTGTGGCAAACCAGGACACCGTAAGCAGAGTGTACATCAACTAACACTCGTTACCAACAGCATGCTAGACATAACTACACAGGCCGATCACATGATCACACCCGTTCTTATTGCACATATCACCGCCGACCTGGACATGACACTGCTGACTGTAGAGCCCACCACGGTACTAACCAGGCTAACCGTCCTAGTCCTACTCCCCCTTCCCGTAGGCAACCGCAGGCTGCAACAACTAACCAGCGCCGACCGAGCCCTACACGTAGCCCTGCAGCCCGACCAACTGCCCATGTTAGGTATGCAACAACTGTGGACACCGTGACTCGCGCGTGGCAAACGGCGTCACGGCCGTCAAGGATAATGCAGACACGACCTACGAACACACAGATCAGCCCTATGACTCTCAGTCGGGGGAAGGTATAGCAGCTTGGGTAAACGGTATGACGCAGGGAAGCGAGACGACCTTCCTGTATACTCAGTGCCTACCTGTAACAGGTACAGTACCTTAGCAGAGGAGGATAACATGGACGAACTACACACTGACGGTACTCGTGTACATGTACTCCAGACACCACATCGACCGTGTCAGTCTCGTAATAACATGTTTAACAGGATGCCTATCAAGGACACAGAAGGTCCTCTGATTTCAGCCACTCTGAAGGGTCGACATGTTAAGTTGAGCTCCTAAACACAGGAGCTCGAGTCAACATCATTAAACAAGACGCCCTTCATGGCCTACGCGACCGACTCGATATACGCCAGTCGTCTGTTTCCAACCTTGGTGGACTTACTGGAGGAATGACTCCAGCGTTAGGTGAAGCAGACATAGAGTTAATAGTTAATGACAGATCACTCACCGTGCCATGTGTAATAGCCGGTGCAGTACGATTCCCTGGAGACATCCTACTCGGATTAAACACCATGAGAGACTACCGAGTTACTATCGATGCTTACCGTTGGGAAGCAACAATTGGTGATACAGTGGTACCTCTTTGCAGTGTGTACACCATGGGACATGAGTTCACCAACCATTGGGACTATGTCAGGTACATACAAACCAGGGAAGACCAGGGTACACTTAACCAGTCACGCCCAAACAAACCCGTCACTCAGTCACTTACTGACACCAGACCAACGCACGTTTCCACAGTCTCGCGGGTCGGTGAGGTCAATGAATCTTTGCATTGGCCCCAGCCATTGTTCATTACCTTACTTGCCTGGAGTCTAACATCAGTCAGGTCAGAGGCATCTTACACCAAGACACAGTCTTACATTCTCATGCACTAACAAAGGTCATTGTCAAAATACCTGGTGAATCTGACCTAGAACACGTAATAGCTGACAGTGACACATGTCAAATCAATGGTACCTACATAGAACCGTCCTTACATCAGGTGCAGAATAACACTACTGCTGTTTATGTTGCCAACGTCACCAATGCCAACATTCACCTTGCATCAGGCACACACATTGTTGACTTTGCCCATTATTCGTTACCGGTGCGAGTAGTGGATGAGGTCTCTACTGACCAAATAGTACATGCACTCTCTCACACAACAAATCGAGATCAGATCGGGATCTCACCTGTGCATCTTAGCGCCACTGACTTTCCTGACGCCCAGTTTCAGTTACTGACAATCCTCAACAAGCATCGCAACGTTGTTGCACTGACAGGTGAACAACTTGGACTGACACACCTCATTACTCACAAAATTCCACTGGAACCAGGTACTCGCCCAATTTTTGTACCCGCGTACAGATTGCCTCATTCTCAACGAGCTGTTGCAGACCGACTCATCGACGAGATGTTACACGATGGCGTTATTGAAGAAAGTACTTCACCATTTTTCGTTCGTTTCCAGTGTAGTGACTCATACGTCAGGCTGCGAGCAGCCGCGTCTAACAGCCTGGTTGATCAGTCCAGCAACCAGGAGGCCTGGTCGACGACCGGGCCGCGGGGACACTAAGCCCCGGAAGCACCTCAAGGTAGCCTCAAGGTAAGGTAACCATGGAATGCTCCGTTAATCTTAATACCCAAGAAGGATGGCTCTTGGCGTCCTGTCGTTGATTTCAGGAAACTTAATCAAGTTACGATTCCTGATCGATTTCCACTTCCCGTGCTTACTGACTTATTGCAGAACATAGGTCAGAATAAGGTTTTTTCCACACTTGATTTATTGCAAGGATTTTGGCAGATACCGCTCGACCCAGAAAGTCGAGAACTGACGGCGTTTTCCGTCCCTAATGGTCATTACCAGTACACCCGCATGCCTTGTGGCTTACGCAGCAGCCCTATTACCTTCTCAAGGCTTATGACAGACCTGTTCCGACGAATGATAGGAAATACTCTCATGGTCTACCTCGATGACCTCATTATCATGTCCAAGGATGTACCCTCACATCTCCAAAGTTTGGAGCGAGTCCTTCAGAAACTAGCTGAAGCCAATCTGAAAATCAAACTAAGCAAATGCGCCTTCATGAGAGAAAAAATACAGTTTCTCGGCCATAACGTCACCTCACAAGGCATCCCCACTGTAGATTCAAAGGTAGAAGCTGTCAAGAACTTTCCAGTCCCTCATAATGCTGAAGCTGTACAAAAGTTCGTAGGCCTAGCTGGATTTTACCGCCATTTCATTGCCGGTTATTCAGTGATTGCATCTCCTCTCACTTACCTCCTTAAGAAGGACGTTCCGTTCGTTTGGACAACTGATCAAGAGAAAGCATTTCAAATGCTCAAAGAAGCCCTGATATATTCTCCCGTTCTCAAGTTCCCAGACTTCACCAAACCGTTTATTTTAGTTACCGACGCCAGTAACATTGGGCTAGGTGCCGTACTCGCTCAAACTAGCGACAGAAAAGAACATGCCATTGCATATGCGAGCCGAGTCCTCTCTAAAGCTGAAAAGAATTATTCGACAACCGAGCGCGAAGCGTTGGCTGTCGTGTGGGCACTCAAACATTTCAGAGATATCATCTATAACTACCCTGTCCATGTACTGACGGACCACCAAGCTATCATTCCTTTGTTCAGAGACAAGAATCCCATAGGCAAGTTTGACCGTTGGTCGCTCACCATACAAGAGTTCCTACCCACGTTTGAATACTTACCTGGCAAACACAATGTAGTTGCCGATGCTCTCTCCCGTTACGTCGCTCCCGTTCACGTTGAATACCCTTCATTAGACTTGCGAGATGTAGAACTCGCACAACGAGAAGACACAATGTGGGCACCGATCATAAGCTTTCTCGTGGACCCGCACACGACTCTTACGGTCAAGCCACCAGTACCACTCAAGGAACTAGTACTCTTAGATCATGTGCTCCACCGCAAGGTTATGCTTGACTCTCCTGCCAGACTGGTACATCAACTTGTTATTCCTGCGTCGATAGTTCCTGCCGTGTTAAATCTTGTTCACGACGCCCCGCACAGTGAGCATCCTGGCAAGGACCGCACCATCAAGCAGGCTCGTTTTACGTACTACTGGCCCAAAATGGCCAAACAGATTGAACGTCACGTGGATCAATGTCTAACCTGCATAGCTCACAGAGGCCATATTGCTGGCCTGAACCCGATTCAGACTTATCCTACAACTAATGCACCTTGGGATCGTGTTTCTATGAATTTGTTAACAAATTTTGCTGAAACTTCCAGAGGAAATAAACATCTCCTACTTATGGTAGATAACTTCTCTAGATACTGTGAACTGGTTCCAATTCCAAACAAAACTGCAGAAACTATAGCTAGTGCCTTTCATGATCATATAATTTGTAGGTATGGTCCACCTAGGGTTATACTCTCTGACAACGGCCCGGAATTCAACAATTCTGTTCTGGAACAACTGGCTACATTGTACAACATCAAAAAGTGTAATATAATGCCTTATCAACCGGCTAGCAATGGCCTTGCTGAAAGAACTAACAAGAAGGTCCTTGACACGCTTAGAGTGACAGTCAATCATGACAGTCACAAATGGGATGAACTTATGCCAATCGTCCAATGTTCTATAAACTCCTCTGTCAACTCCTCCATAGGAGACACACCTCACTTTGTGCTATTTGGGACAGACATGAGATTTCCTAATGCCATCATCTCCTCACCGCCCGGGTCACTCTACAACTATGACGACTATGTTAAGGTCAAACGGAGAGACACTCAACTGGTGTTCCAGAGGGTCAAGGAACATCTCTCTAAAGCTACTGATGATTTCACGCGGTTACAAAACGCTCATGCTAAACCTACGAGGATAGGACCTGGATCTTTAGTAATGATCCTCAATCAGCGGCGAGATGGTCCCATGTACAAACTGACTGAGAAGTTCCTTGGTCCTTACAGAGTTCTTGAGCATATCACAGGTAATAAGTACAAGCTGGAAGACCTAGCCACTGGAGAACAAGTACATGAGCATCTCAACCACATGAAATTAGCCCGTCTGACTGTCGACGATGACACCCCGACTCCTGTCCCTGACAACGCACCGTGTGATCCTACCACTGTGACACCCACTTCGGTCTCAGACACGCCCAGCGATACTACCCCACCACGTACTCACATACAATCTTCGGTCCAGACCTGTTATTTCGACAGTACACCACCAACAGTCTGATGATTCTTCTTCGTGTGACTGTGGTGTTCCAGTCTGTAAGGGACAATGGATGCGTTCTATCTGCTCCTCTCTCCCTGCCTGTTGGTACATGGCAGAGGAAGACTACGTTTATGTCGGACTGGCACCTAAGAATTAATAGTTTTATGACTAGATTTAAGAGTGATTACAACAATCGTTTCGCAACCCTCGGCTCAATGTATATAGACCGTTCCACCTCAGGTATCTTTGTTCATAGTTCATTGATCTTGTCGTGTCTCTATACACTATGTAGGTCCTCGTGTTCCTGCCACGTTCATGCTCTCCATATTTTAGTGGAAATGTCGCTTATTCTATGTATTGCCATGTAATATATTGTGCCTACATTAGTGTCTACCGTTTATAATCTACTTCACAAGTAACACTGTGGCTGAGCATCATGAATTCCTACGTGCAACTTCTGGTCCGCTGACTCTACAACTATCACCTCTACCTGCTGCTGGACCTCCTGCCTCCAGTTCGCGCAGACATTTAGCTAGTTAGTCATGATGCTCCATGGATAGCTTAGTTTGAGGGTTATGTTTAAGCATTGTATTCATTATTCATGCATGTCCGAGACGGTGTTGGACGTCTCAAAAAATAAGCTTGTTTGTTTATGGCCACTATAGGTAAATGACTGTATGTAATGTTAGTTAGGTACACGCCCAAGGGTTGTCAAATTTGTCAAGCAGATCGCCGAGGACGCCGATGATAGCGTGCCGAGCGGTGTTGGACGCCAGTTAGGCGCCATACACATAGGATGACCTAATACCCTCTTATGATGGCCGGCGCAAAGCTAAACAACTTAATAGGTATCAACAACGTTGTCAGCAGATTTGAATGTAGCAAGCTCTGAGCCTGCAGCCCTCAGACCTTCAGAGACAGCCTGGGCAACGGAGCCTCCGCACACACTCTCTCACACTCTCCGAGCTAGTTCATGGCCCAGTGTAGAAGATATATATATATATTTATAATAAACTAAGAAAAAGCAGTGGACGTTTGGTACTCCAATTCCTGCCCACTACCGAGTAACCTTCGACCATCCCCGGTCAACAACAACCTAACATCAACCGATGTTACACGTCCACTGTAGACAGTCACAGTCATCGACTAGTGCATACACTGTAGACAGTCACAGTTATGAGCTACACGTCCACTGTAGACAGTCACAGTTTTGGACTATCACGTACACTGTAGACAGTCACAGTTTTGGACTATCACGTACACTGTAGACAGTCACAGTTTTGGACTATCACGTACACTGTAGACAGTCACAGTTATGAGCTACACGTCCACTGTAGACAGTCACAGTTATGCACTATCACGTACACTGTAGACAGTCACAGTACCCTCCCATTTCAGTTGAGACTCCTTTCGTAGCTGAAATTTTGATATCAATTTTCTTCATATCCTCATAAGGTGTCATCTGACACTTTGAATAACACCCCAAATGACATCCTGCTCCACAGGGTCAATCTTTCCCGTAGAGATCAGTCTGACACCACAGACAGCTGTGTCCGCCTACTGTAGTGTCGGTTGACACATGACACTAACTCTGACACCATAGTTGACACCGTTAGTTGTCCCTTCAAGTTCGGCTGACCATAACAACCGGCCATCGACAGGCTCGCCATTCATCCAGGCGTCCATGAACCACCCGAGAGGGAGGTCAACTGTCTCACTCCCATCCGTCAACACAATCCTCAAGCCGCCAGAGTTGTAAACTGCTTCCTTCATACAATAATTCAAGACTTCAGAATTCTTTACCAAGACATTCCTCAATTCCACGTTGATGTATTCCTAAATTGTGGAAGTAACCAAACATTCCTTCGTCACCGTCGTAGTATACAGTGACATTCTATAGCTGTACCACTCCATCGTCCAGCTGCGACTGACTGGCAGCACAACTGTTAACAGAATACCGTTTAAGGCGAACTCCTTTCCGCGTTTCCACCTCCGGGTTACTGAGAGACATTGCAACCTGTCATTCATTAATCGACTGATGTTTACTGGACCAGTGACATCACACAGCTTGTCATCACCTGACTTCAGAGATCCAATGAAATCAGTCACTGATTCCCCGAGCATCTGGCTCATCCTCACTTCTTGGAGATGCCTAAGGCGCTTAGCTAAGTTGTTTCTCATCAACCTAGAGTCCATTAAGCAGCATCTCTGTGCTACCGGACTTCCTCTGTCATCGCTGGATTGCCTCGCGATCGTCAAACATTTCTCAGTGTCTTTCTTGGTCTATCCTCCGACTAGTCATCCATGACAAGTCTTTCTTGTCAACCTCATATTTTGGTTTCTTTCCTCAAGTCACAACCTTTCAATAAACCAATATATGCCATATGAGTGATGTCCGGTGACGTCATACAAGCACTGACATCATGACAGGGCTGTCTTACACTCTCAAAGTGTTCACAGCATACTCCGCGTTCCACAGAATCCCGCTGACATGGTGACGTCTGGACACATCCACTGATGTCTCACTTTGACATCACACAGCTGTCCGACATGACAAACGTCACAACCAGCTGATGAGCAAACGTAGCAGGTTGCGATCCTACTGACTGGTTCACGTCGCTTCTTCTGTACACATTAGTGACCTGGTCTTATCCTAGGTCACGGGAGGTCATGCAATAGTCAGCAGCTGACTCACCACTGTGTCCAGTGACTACCTCAACCTCCAGTGAATTGGTACTGGTACACATGGTACTGGCACACACATGGTACTGGCACACACATGGTACTGGCACACACATGGTACTGGCACACATGGTACTGGCACACACATGGTACTGGCACACACATAGTACTGGCACACACATGGTACTGGCACACATGGTACTGGCACACACATGGTACTGGCACACACATAGTACTGGCACACACATGGTACTGGCACACACATAGTACTGGCACACATGGTACTGGCACACACATGGTACTGGCACACACATAGTACTGGCACACACATGGTACTGGCACACATGGTACTGGCACACATGGTACTGGCACACACATGGTACTGGCACACACATGGTACTGGCACACACATGGTACTGGCACACACATGGTACTGGCACACATGGTACTGGCACACATGGTACTGGCACACACATGGTACTGGCACACACATGGTACTGGCACACACATAGTACTGGCACACACATACTACTGGCACACACATGGTACTGGCACACACATGGTACTGGCACACACATGGTACTGGCACACACATGGTACTGGCACACACATGGTACTGGCACACACATGGTACTGGCACACACATAGTACTGGCACACACATAGTACTGGCACACACATAGTACTGGCACACACATGGTACTGGCACACACATAGTACTGGCACACACATAGTACTGGCACACACATGGTACTGGCACACACATAGTACTGGCACACACATGGTACTGGCACACACATGGTACTGGCACACACATAGTACTGGCACACACATGGTACTGGCACACACATACTGTACTGGCACACACATAGTACTGGCACACACATAGTACTGGCACACACATAGTACTGGCACACACATAGTACTGGCACACACATAGTACTGGCACACACTGGCACACACATAGTACTGGCACACACATGGTACTGGCACACACATGGTACTGGCACACACATGGTACTGGCACACACATGGTACTGGCACACACATAGTACTGGCACACACATAGTACTGGCACACACATAGTACTGGCACACACATAGTACTGGCACACACATAGTACTGGCACACACATGGTACTGGCACACACATGATACTGGCACACACATAGTACTGGCACACACATGGTACTGGCACACACATGGTACTGGCACACACATAGTACTGGCACACACATAGTACTGGCACACACATGGGACTGGCACACACATAGGACTGGCACACACATGGCACACACATACTGGCACACATGGTACTGGCACACATGGTACTGGCACACACATGGTACTGGCACACACATGTTACTGGCACACACATAGTACTGGCACACACATAACTGGCACACACATGGTACTGGCACACACATAGTACTGGCACACACATAGTACTGGCACACACATAGTACTGGCACACACATAGTACTGGCACACACACACACATAGTACTGGCACACACATAGTACTGGCACACACATAGGTACTGGCACACACATGGTACTGTACTGGTACTGGCACACACATAGTACTGGCACACACATAGTACTGGCACACACATGGTACTGGCACACACATAGTACTGGCACACACATAGTACTGGCACACACATAGTACTGGCACACACATAGTACTGGCACACACATAGTACTGGCACACACATAGTACTGGCACTCACATAGTACTGGCACACACATAGTACTGGCACACACATGGTACTGGCACACACATAGTACTGGCACACACATAGTACTGGCACACACATAGAGTACTGGCACACACATGGTACTGGCACACACATGGTACTGGCACACACATGGTACTGGCACACACATGGTACTGGCACACACATGGTACTGGCACACACATGGTACTGGCACACACATGGTACTGGCACACATGGTACTGGCACACACATGGTACTGGCACACACACACATGTACTGGCACACACATACTGGCACACACATGGTACTGGCACACACATAGTACTGGCACACACATGGTACTGGCACACACATAGTACTGGCACACAAATTACTGGCACACACATGGTACTGGCACACACATAGAACTGGCACACACATAGTACTGGCACACACATAGTACTGGCACACACATAGTACTGGCACACACATAGTACTGGCACACACATACTGGCACACACATAGTACTGGCACACACATACTGGCACACACATAGTACTGGCACACACATAGTACTGGCACACACATAGTACTGGCACACACATAGTACTGGCACACACATAGTACTGGCACACACATAGTACTGGCACACACATAGTACTGGCACACACATAGTACTGGCACACACATAGTACTGGCACACACATAGTACTGGCACACACATAGTACTGGCACACACATAGTACTGGCACACACATAGTACTGGCACACACATAGTACTGGCACACACATAGTACTGGCACACACATAGTACTGGCACACACATAGTACTGGCACACACATAGTACTGGCACACACATAGTACTGGCACACACATAGTACTGGCACACACATACTGTACTGGCACACACATAGTACTGGCACACACATGGTACTGGCACACACATACTGTACTGGCACACACATATACTGGCACACACATACTGGCACACACATAGTACTGGCACACACATAGTACTGGCACACACATAGGCACACACATACTGGCACACACATGTACTGGCACACACATGGTACTGGCACACACATAGTACTGGCACACACATACTGGCACACACATGGTAGTACTGGCACACACATGGTACTGGCACACACATGGCACACATACTGGCACACACATAGTACTGGCACACACATAGTACTGGCACACACATAGTACTGGCACACACATACTGTACTGGCACACACATAGTACTGGCACACACATAGTACTGGCACACACATAGTACTGGCACACACATGGTACTGGCACACACATAGTACTGGCACACACATACACACATGTACTGGCACACACACACACATGGTACTGGCACACACATGGTACTGGCACACACATAGTACTGGCACACACATGGTACTGGCACACACTGGCACACACATAGTACTGGCACACACATACTGTACTGGCACACTGGCACATAGTACTGGCACACACATAGTACTGGCACACACATAGTACTGTACTGGCACACACATAGTACTGGCACACACATAGTACTGGCACACACATAGTACTGGCACACACATAGTACTGGCACACACATAGTACTGGCACACACATAGTACTGGCACACACATAGTACTGGCACACACATAGTACTGGCACACACATAGTACTGGCACACACATAGTACTGGCACACACATAGTACTGGCACACACATACTGGCACACACATACTGGCACACACATAGTACTGGCACACACATAGTACTGGCACACACATAGTACTGGCACACACATAGTACTGGCACACACATAGTACTGGCACACACATAGTACTGGCACACACATAGTACTGGCACACACATGGCACACACATAGTACTGGCACACACATAGTACTGGCACACACATAGTACTGGCACACACATAGTACTGGCACACACATAGTACTGGCACACACATAGTACTGGCACACACATACTGGCACACACATACTGGCACACACATAGTACTGGCACACACATAGTACTGGCACACACTGGCACACACATAGTACTGGCACACACATAGTACTGGCACACACATAGTACTGGCACACACATAGTACTGGCACACACATGGCACACACATAGTACTGGCACACACATAGTACTGGCACACACATAGTACTGGCACACACATAGTACTGGCACACACATAGTACTGGCACACACATAGTACTGGCACACACATAGTACTGGCACACACATAGTACTGGCACACACATAGTACTGGCACACACATAGTACTGGCACACACATAGTACTGGCACACACATAGTACTGGCACACACATAGTACTGGCACACACATAGTACTGGCACACACATAGTACTGGCACACACATAGTACTGGCACACACATAGTACTGGCACACACATAGTACTGGCACACACATAGTACTGGCACACACATAGTACTGGCACACACATAGTACTGGCACACACATAGTACACACACATAGTACTGGCACACACATAGTACTGGCACACACATAGTACTGGCACACACATAGTACTGGCACACACATAGTACTGGCACACACATAGTACTGGCACACACATAGTACTGGCACACACATAGTACTGGCACACACATGGTACTGGCACACACATAGTACTGGCACACACATAGTACTGGCACACACATAGTACTGGCACACACATGGTACTGGCACACACACTGGCACACACATAGTACTGGCACACACATAGTACTGGCACACACATGGTACTGGCACACACATAGTACTGGCACACACATACTGTACTGGCACACACATAGTACTGGCACACACATAGTACTGGCACACACATAGTACTGGCACACACATAGTACTGGCACACACATACTGGCACACACACTGGCACACACATAGTACTGGCACACACTGGCACACACATGGTACTGGCACACACATAGTACTGGCACACACATAGTACTGGCACACACATAGTACTGGCACACACATAGTACTGGCACACATAGTACTGGCACACATAGTACTGGCACACACATGGTACTGGCACACACATAGTACTGGCACACACATAGTACTGGCACACATAGTACTGGCACACACATAGTACTGGCACACACATAGTACTGGCACACACATAGTACTGGCACACACATAGTACTGGCACACACATAGTACTGGCACACACATAGTACTGGCACACACATAGTACTGGCACACACATAGTACTGGCACACACATAGTACTGGCACACACATAGTACTGGCACACACATAGTACTGGCACACACATAGTACTGGCACACACATAGTACTGGCACACACATAGTACTGGCACACACATAGTACTGGCACACACATAGTACTGGCACACATAGTACTGGCACACACATAGTACTGGCACACACATAGTACTGGCACACACATAGTACTGGCACACACATAGTACTGGCACACACATACCGGCACACACATACTGGCACACACATAGTACTGGCACACACATAGTACTGGCACACACATAGTACTGGCACACACATAGTACTGGCACACACATAGTACTGGCACACATAGTACTGGCACACATAGTACTGGCACACACATAGTACTGGCACACACATAGTACTGGCACACATAGTACTGGCACACACATAGTACTGGCACACATAGTACTGGCACACACATACTGGCACACACATAGTGCTGGCACACACATAGTACTGGCACACACTGGCACACACATAGTACTGGCACACACATAGTACTGGCACACATAGTACTGGCACACACATAGTACTGGCACACACATAGTACTGGCACACACATAGTACTGGCACACACATAGTACTGGCACACACATAGTACTGGCACACACATAGTACTGGCACACACATAGTACTGGCACACACATAGTACTGGCACACACATAGTACTGGCACACATAGTACTGGCACACACATAGTACTGGCAAACATAGTACTGGCACACACATAGTACTGGCACACATAGTACTGGCACACACATAGTACTGGCACACACATAGTACTGGCACACACATAGTACTGGCACACACATAGTACATAGTACTGGCACACACATAGTACTGTACTGGCACACACATAGTACTGGCACACACATAGTACTGGCACACACATAGTACTGGCACACACATAGTACTGGCACACACATAGTACTGGCACACACATAGTACTGGCACACACATAGTACTGGCACACACATAGTACTGGCACACACATAGTACTGGCACACACATAGTACTGGCACACACTGGCACACACATAGTACTGGCACACACATAGTACTGGCACACACATACTGGCACACACATAGTACTGGCACACACAGTACTGGCACACACATACTGGCACACACATAGTACTGGCACACACATAGTACTGGCACACACATAGTACTGGTACTGGCACACACATAGTACTGGCACACACATAGTACTGGCACACACATAGTACTGGCACACACATAGTACTGGCACACACATAGTACTGGCACACACACACACATAGTACTGGCACACACATAGTACTGGCACACACATACTGGCACACACATAGTACTGGCACACATAGTACTGGCACACACACATAGTACTGGTACACACATAGTACTGGCACACACACATAGTACTGGTACACACATAGTAGTACTGGCACACATAGTACTGGCACACACATAGTACTGGCACACACATGGTACTGGCACACACATAGTACTGGTACACACATAGTACTGGCACACACATAGTACTGGCACACACATAGTACTGGCACACACATAGTACTGGCACACACATGGTACTGGCACACACATAGTACTGGCACACACATAGTACTGGCACACACATAGTACTGGCACACACATAGGCACACACATACTGGCACACACATAGTACTGGCACACACATAGTACTGGCACACACATACTGGCACACACATAGTACTGGCACACACATAGTACTGGCACACACTGGCACACACATAGTACTGGCACACACATACTGGCACACACATAGTACTGGCACACACATAGTACTGGCACACACATAGTACTGGCACACACATAGTACTGGCACACACATAGTACTGGCACACACATAGTACTGGCACACACATAGTACTGGCACACACATAGTACTGGCACACACATACTGTACTGGCACACACATAGTACTGGCACACACATAGTACTGGCACACACATAGTACTGGCACACACATAGTACTGGCACACACATAGTACTGGCACACACATAGTACTGGCACACACATAGTACTGGCACACACATAGTACTGGCACACACATAGTACTGGCACACACATAGTACTGGCACACACATAGTACTGGCACACACATAGTACTGGCACACACATAGTACTGGCACACACATAGTACTGGCACACACATAGTACTGGCACACACATAGTACTGGCACACACATGGTACTGGCACACACATCATACTGGCACACATAGTACTGGCACACACATAGTAATGGCACACATGGTACTGGCACACACATAGAACTGGCACACACATAGTGCTGGCACACACATGGTACTGGCACACATGGTACTGGCACACACATAGTACTGGCACACACATAGTACTGGCACACACATAGTACTGGCACACACATAGTACTGGCACACACATAGTACTGGCACACACATAGTACTGGCACACACATAGTACTGGCACACACATAGTACTGGCACACACATAGTACTGGCACACACATAGTACTGGCACACACATACTGGCACACACATACTGGCACACAAAACATGGCATAGTACTGGCACACACATAGTACTGGCACACACATGGTACTGGCACACACATAGTACTGGCACACACATAGTACTGGCACACACATAGTACTGGCACACACATAGTACTGGCACACACATACTGGCACTGGCTGGCACACACATGGTACTGGCACACACATAGTACTGGCACACACATAGTACTGGCACACACATAGTACTGGCACACACACACACATAGTACTGGCACACACATAGTACTGGCACACACATACTGTACTGGCACACACATAGTACTGGCACACACATACTGTACTGGCACACACATAGTACTGGCACACACATAGTACTGGCACACACATGGTACTGGCACACACATACATAGTACTGGCACACACATAGTACTGGCACACACATAGTACTGGCACACACATAGTACTGGCACACACATGGTACTGGCACACACATGTACTGGCACACACATACTGGCACACACATGGTACTGGCACACACATAGTACTGGCACACACATAGTACTGGCACACACATAGTACTGGCACACACATAGTACTGGCACACACAT
>NW_025561016.1:0-15929 GCF_020424385.1 Procambarus clarkii | reverse complement strand
GAACCCATACTCCCAGAAGCAACGCAACTGGTATGTACAAGACGCCTTAATCCACTTGACCATCACGACCGGACAAAATGAGGTGATAGCCGAGGCTATTTGAACCACCCCACCGGGGTGGGTTCAAATATTTGAACCACCCCACCGGGAGTATGGGTTCGAGTCACTTCTGGGGTGTAAGTTTTCAGTTGCATATTGTCCTGGGGACCATTCAGGCTTGTTCGCATTTGTGTTCCTCACGTGTGCCCCAAAGAATGAGGTGATTTGGTAAAATGCTATGCCCAAGATTACTATCCGAGTGCCGGCGGTGGGGTGGTTCAAATAGCCTCGGCTATCACCTCATTTTGTCCGGTCGTGATGGTCAAGTGGATTAAGGCGTCTTGTACATACCAGTTGCGTTGCTTCTGGGAGTATGGGTTCGAGTCACTTCTGGGGTGTGAGTTTTCAGTTGCATATTGTCCTGGGGACCATTCAGGCTTGTTCGCATATATATATATAAATATGGAAGGGAGTACCACCTCTAGCTGGAAGAAGGGGGACCCATAGCCTCGGAGGAAACCACGCATAACGCATTAGAGGGAATGTTTAGATCCCCTCCAATACAGTTTCTGTGTGCTTTTCTCCTACCACCCCCTTCCTTTTTTATTTTTTGTGCTTTATTATGCATTTGATAGTTACAAGATATACATGGGTTGATACAAAAATAATAATGCAAAAAGGTGCTTAAAGGTTATGGATCTCTTGAAAAACACAACAATGGGAAACATTGATGAATGTCACAAACGTGTTCGATCATTGTTGCAAGTCAAACACTTCTTCGAATTCCTCTGAAGTTGGACTAGTGCCCAAGACGCAACAGGCATTTCCCCTCTGAATCGCAACACTGAGGCGCTGGAACAAGAAACTTTTTGCTCTCTGATCTTTTGTAGCGCTGATCAATTTGTCCCCCAATTCCTTCAGGAACTTCAATGCACATTTTCCCCACGAACCGAGGGTCTCCGAGCCGATCGGAACAAAGCTGTAGCAGTGTGCTAGACCTCTGTATTTAATAATTTTCTGCGATTCCCTGAAAGAAGCAGCACCACCGCTTTCACGTGTGCTGTAGTGGAGGTAGGTACTGGCCAGTGTGGCAGCGCACGTGTAGTCCCATACCACTTGCTTACCATCCTTCCAAGGTAGCAAGGTGACCCCATCAGGGCGCTTCTGAGGGTCGTTAGGTCTGGATAAGTGTGGTTCTCTTTGTGCCGGGCAGCGGGCTGTGGCGAGGCTCCTCTTGATGATGTCGTTGACTTCTTCATGTCTTGCAATTTTACCCTGTGATTTACGACATACCAGACCATGACGACCATATTGGTCTGCCATCGCAGTTCCGCAGATGTACCTATGTTCGGTGAGGATGGGGGCGGCAAGGCGAAGGGCAACTCCAATGCGGAGAGCGTCATGACTGAGGCGAGTTCCCAGGGCTGCATTGGGCACAGCAAATAAAAAATCCCCGGCGTGGGGTGCTGTTACCGCTAGGAGGCGGGCTTTGTTTTCAGCATCAGCGTTGTCAATCATTGCTGTGACAGTCTTTTCCATTATGGGGCTATCCCAGTGGGCCTGCTTGTGGTCTTTTGGGACTTGTGGTCGGGGTTGAGGGTGTGCAATGGTGTCCCATTGACTGGCTGCTTCGATGAACGTTTGATCATGAGTTCCCGCTGTCTCTCTCATACGCTCTGGTAAGATCTGCCCTACCAATTCGTTGGCTGCTGTACATGAGGATAAGAATGCTGGAAGTGCTACCTCAGTTGCCTTTCGTATGCCTATCCCCCCAAATCTCACTGGTAGTGTTGCTTGGTCCCACTGACTGTCATCTAAATCTAGGTTGAGCGCCTTCCTGAATATTGACCTGAGGAGCTCATCATATTGATTTAGAAGTGGGTTGGCAAAAGTTGGTGCACACCTTAAGAAGTATGTTAGCCTGGGCAAGGTAAGGCACTTTGTGAGAAGGTAGAGGGCATATATATGGTAGAGGGTATATATATATATATATATATATATATATATATATATATATATATATATATATATATATATATATATATATATATATATATATACCCTCGGGTATATATATATATATATATATATACCCGAGGGTAGAGGGTATATATATTTATATATATATATATATATATATATATATATATATATATATATATATATATATATATATATTTCATTGAATATGACCGCATATTCTGTATTTATTATTTTCTGGTTTAGGGCTTCTATCCCTCTAACTATTTTCTTAGCTTCAGGGCTTAATTGAAATAGGAGTTCTCCAAAACTCATTTTCGTACTTTTAAGGTGAAGAAAAGAAGTGATTTACTATAGAGTGTATTACACTTATTTGTATAATTTGCACGACGTTTCGAACCTCCATGGTTCATTCTCAAGTGAACAGATCTTACAATACTAGTTGATTTTATACCCGCATTAGGTCAGGTGATAATACAATGAAGGTGAAAAACATGGGGGGATACATAAGGGATAAATGTGAGGTGAAACATAGAGGCTGCAGAAGGCTTATTGGCCCATACGAGGCATCTCCTATCCAAACACAAAGATTAATCCAGTGTAATTGGCCTGTTATGTTGGACATTGTCTTCTGTGTTGGCATCGATATGTTCTTGTCTTGTCCTTACTCTCATGGTGGGTAGAGTAAATAGTTCCGTGATTTGGGTGTTCATGGTAGGTCGCTCTATTCTTATGTGAATTCTTTCTTTCATTCTTTCAGAATTGTGAATTATTCTTTCACATAAGAATAGAGCGACCTACCATGAACACCCAAATCACGGAACTATTTACTCTACCCACCATGAGAGTAAGGACAAGACAAGAACATATCGATGCCAACACAGAAGACAATGTCCAACATAACAGGCCAATTACACTGGATTAATCTTTGTGTTTGATAGGAGATGCCTCGTATGGGCCAATAAGCCTTCTGCAGCCTCTATGTTTCACCTCACATTTATCCCTTATGTATCCCCCCATGTTTTTCACCTTCATTGTATTATCACCTGACCTAATGCGGGTATAAAATCAACTAGTATTGTAAGATCTGTTCACTTGAGAATGAACCATGGAGGTTCGAAACGTCGTGCAAATTATACAAATAAGTGTAATACACTCTATAGTAAATCACTTCTTTTCTTCACCTTAAAAGTACGAAAATGAGTTTTGGAGAACTCCTATTTCAATTAAGCCCTGATGCTAAGAAAATAGTTAGAGGGATAGAAGCCCTAAACCAGAAAATAATAAATACAGAATATGCGGTCATATTCAATGAAACATGTTTGAAAGAAAACCTGCTGCCAGTATACACCAATATATATATATATATATATATATATATATATATATATATATATATATATATATATATATATATATATATATATATATATATATATATATATATATATATATATATATATATATATATATATATATATATATATATATATACATATATATATATATATACCTCGGGTATATATATATATACCCGAGGGTATATATATATATATATATATATATATATATATATGTCGTACCTAGTAGCCAGAACTCACTTCTCAGCCTACTATGCAAGGCCCAATTTGCCTAGTAAGCCAAGTTTTCATGAATTAATTGTTTTGCGACTACCTAACCTACCTAACCTAACCTAACCTAACTTTTTCGGCTACCTAACCTAACCTAACCAATAAAGATAGGCTAGGTTAGGTTAGGTAGGGTTGGTTAGGTTCGGTCATATATCTACGTTAATTTTAACTCCAATAAAAAAAAATTGACCTCATACATAATGAAATGGGTAGCTTTATCATTTCATAAGAACAAAATTAGAGAAAATATATTAATTCAGGAAAACTTGGCTTATTAGGCAAATCGGGCCTTGCATAGTAGGCTGAGAAGTGCGTTCTGGCTAATAGGTACGACATATATATATATATATATATATATATATATATATATATATATATATATATATATATATATATATATATATATATATATATATATATATATATATATTAGTATATTTTGGTAGCAGTCTTTCCTGTAGACATATATTATTAAATATGACCGAAAAAGTAAGATTAATAATTCTAACACGAATTTTCTCAATCTTTCGTACATTACGCTTCACTGTTGGAGGTAAATCAAAAATCAATTCTCCAAAATTCATTTTTATTTCTAGTCTGACGCGACACGGGCGCGTTTCGTAAAACTTATTACATTTTCAAAGACTTTAGTTCACAAATACACAACTGAACTTACGTATCTCCGATTTTATATCTACATTTGAGTGAGGTGGGAGGGGTGATGTGGCATTAACACAAGACAGAACAAGAGGGGATATTAATAGGGTATTAAAAGTATCAACACAAGACAGAACACAAACAATGGGTATTGAATAGAAGTGTTTGTAGAAAGCCTATTGGTCCATATTTCTTGATGCTTCTATATTGGAGCGGAGTCTTGAGGTGGGTAGAATATAGTTGTGCAATAATTGGCTGTTGATTGCTGGTGTTGACTTCTTGATGTGTAGTGCCTCGCAAACGTCAAGCCGGCTGCTATCGCTGTATCTATCGATGATTTCTGTGTTGTTTACTAGGATTTCTCTGGCGATGGTTTGGTTGTGGGAAGAGATTATATGTTCCTTAATGGAGCCCTGTTGCTTATGCATCGTTAAACGCCTAGAAAGAGATGTTGTTGTCTTGCCTATATACTGGGTTTTTTGGAGCTTACAGTCCCCAAGTGGGCATTTGAAGGCATCGACGACGTTAGTCTCTTTTAAAGCGTTCTGTTTTGTGTCTGGAGAGTTTCTCATGAGTAGGCTGGCCGTTTTTCTGGTTTTATAGTAAATCGTCAGTTGTATCCTCTGATTTTTGTCTGTAGGGATAACGTTTCTATTAACAATATCTTTCAGGACCCTTTCCACCGTTTTATGAGCTGTGGAAAAGAAGTTCCTGTAAAATAGTCTAATAGGGGGTATAGGTGTTGTGTTAGTTGTCTCTTCAGAGGTTGCATGGCTTTTCACTTTCCTTCTTATGATGTCTTCGACGAAACCATTGGAGAAGCCGTTATTGAAAGCCAATAGGCTTTCTACAAACACTTCTATTCAATACCCATTGTTTGTGTTCTGTCTTGTGTTGATACTTTTAATACCCTATTAATATCCCCTCTCGTTCTGTCTTGTGTTAATGCCACATCACCCCTCCCACCTCACTCAAATGTAGATATAAAATCGGAGATACGTAAGTTCAGTTGTGTATTTGTGAACTAAAGTCTTTGAAAATGTAATAAGTTTTACGAAACGCGCCCGTGTCGCGTCAGACTAGAAATAAAAATGAATTGCCAAAGATTATTGGGGAATATAAACCTGGATATGCGTATGGAAATGTCAAGACACACAAGCCTGGAAACCCACTTCGGCCAATCATTAGCCAGATACCCACACCCACGTACAGACTAGCGAAGCGACTCAACGGCCTGCTGACTCTTTATGTCCCTTGCGCCTTCAGCCTGAAGTCGCCAAAGGAATTTGTTGACTTACTGCGGGGCACACGGGCCACAGGAATAAGAGCCTCGTTGGACGTAGAATCGCTGTTCACTAACGTACCAGTGGACGAGACAATCGGGATGATAGCCGACAGAGTGTATCGTGATCCAGCCTGTACTCCTCTTGACATACCAGAAAATATCCTAAGGAAACTACTCCAAGCTTGTACTAAAGAGGCACCCTTCTTGAGCCAGGATGCGCACATGTATTAGCAAGTAGATGGGGTCGCCATGGGTTCTCCCCTAGGTGTCCTGTTTGCAAACTTCTACATGGGTACCATCGAGCAAAAAGTCTTAGTCGACATGAACATGAAACCGGCCATATACTGCAGGTATGTTGACGACATTTTTACACAGGTACCTGATGTCAGACATCTGCAGAAGTTGAAGGAGGCATTTGAGCGGAGTTCCGTGCTGCGTTTCACTTACGAGATGGAAAAGGATGGGAAGCTGCCCTTTCTAGATGTAACAGTCATGGAAAAGAGCGGAGGTTTCCACACTGCAGTCTACACTAAGGAAACGAACATAGGAATGTGCCTAAATGCCAAAAGCGACTGCCCAGATAGGTACAAGAGGAGTGTTGTTAACGCATATGTCGACCGTGCTCTCAGCCACAGCTCAGAATGGAAGCAAGTCGACGAAGAACTCTGTAGGGTAAGGCAGGTCCTAGTCAACAACGGCTTCTCCAATGGTTTTGTCGAAGACATCATAAGAAGGAAAGTGAAACGCCATGCAACCTCTGAAGAGACAACCAACACAACACCTATACCCCCTATTAGACTATTTTACAGGAACTTCTTTTCCACAGCTCATAAAACGGAGGAAAGGGTCCTGAAAGATATTGTTAATAGAAACGTTATCCCTACAGACAAAAATCAGAGGATACAACTGACGATTTACTATAAAACCAGAAAAACGGCCAGCCTACTCATGAGAAACTCTCCAGACACAAAACAGAACGCTTTAAAAGAGACTAACGTCGTCTATGCCTTCAAATGCCCTCTTGGGGACTGTAAGCTCCAAAAAACCCAGTATATAGGCAAGACAACAACATCTCTTTCAAGTCGTTTAACGATGCATAAGCAACAGGGCTCCATTAAGGAACATATAATCTCTTCCCACAACCAAACCATCGCCAGAGAAATCCTAGTAAACAACACAGAAATCATCGATAGATACAGCGATAACAGGCGGCTTGACGTTTGCGAGGCATTACACATCAAGAAGTCAACACCAGCAATCAACAGCCAATTAATGCACAACTATATTCTACCCACCTCAAGACTTCGCTCCAATATAGAAGCATCAAGAAATATGGACCAATAGGCTTTCTACAATCACTTCTATTCAATACCCATTGTTTCATGTTCTGGCTTGTGTTGATGAAATTAATACCTTATTAAATACCACCTCACCCCATCCACCTCACTCAAATGTAGATATAAACAAAATCGGAGATGTTCTATTCTATTCAGTAAGTTCTATTCAGTTGTGTATGTGTTAACTAAAGTCTTTGAAAATGTAAAAAGTTTTACGAAACGCGCTCAAGTGTCGCGTCAGACTAGAAATAAAAATGAATTTTGGAGAATTGATTTTTGAATTACCTCCAACAGTGAAAAGAAATGTATGAAAGATTGAGAAAATTCGTGTTAGAATTATTAATCTTACTTTTTCGGTCATATTTAATAATATATGTCTACAGGAAAGACTGCTACCAAAATATACTAATATATATATATATATACATATATATATATATATATATATATATATATATATATATATATATATATATATATATATATATACATATATACATATATACATATATATATATGTTTCATTGAATATGACCGCATATTCTGTATTTATTATTTTCTGGTTTAGGGCTTCTATCCCTCTAACTATTTTCTTAGCATCAGGGCTTAATTGAAATAGGAGTTCTCCAAAACTCATTTTCGTACTTTTAAGGTGAAGAAAAGAAGTGATTTACTATATAGTGTATTACACTTATTTGTATAATTTGCACGACGTTTCGAACCTCCATGGTTCATTCTCAAGTGAACAGATCTTACAATACTAGTTGATTTTATACCAGCATTAGGTCAGGTGATAATACAATGAAGGTGAAAAACATGGGGGATACATAAGGGATAAATGTGAGGTGAAACATAGAGGCTGCAGAAGGCTTATTGGCCCATACGAGGCATCTCCTATCAAACACAAAGATTAATCCAGTGTAATTGGCCTGTTATGTTGGACATTGTCTTCTGTGTTGGCACAGAAGACAACACAGTATATATGTATATGTATATATATATATATATATATATATATATATATATATATATATATATATATATATATATATATATATATATATATATATAAGCCTATACTTGCATAAACCACAAGTGAAGATAAACAATCTTTGGACAACACCCACCAGTGGGACTCGAACCCAGAAAGCACAACTACCTTCCAGTAGCTGGCATAACTAGTATGCTTTAACCCACTACGCCATCAGACCTTACAAAAGAAGTAGATAGTTCGAGATATATATATCTCAAACATCTCTACCTCCCGAAGGCACCAGATGAGTGAGGGGTCAGTCTGCAATTTTCGTCAAGCCACTGTCAATGTGAGAGAACTCGTGTCCAGCTTATAAGCCTATACTTGCATAAACCACAAGTGAAGATAAACAATCTTTGGACAACACCCACCAGTGGGACTCGAACCCAGAAAGCACAACTACCTTCCAGTAGCTGGCATAACTAGTATGCTTTAACCCACTACGCCATCAGACCTTACAAAAGAAGTAGATAGTTCGAGATATATATATCTCAAACATCTCTACCTCCCGAAGGCACCAGATGAGTGAGGGGTCAGTCTGCAATTTTCGTCAAGCCACTGTCAATGTGAGAGAACTCGTGTCCAGCTTATAAGCCTATACTTGCATAAACCACAAGTGAAGATAAACAATCTTTGGACAACACCCACCAGTGGGACTCGAACCCAGAAAGCACAACTACCTTCCAGTAGCTGGCATAACTAGTATGCTTTAACCCACTACGCCATCAGACCTTACAAAAGAAGTAGATAGTTCGAGATATATATATCTCAAACATCTCTACCTCCCGAAGGCACCAGATGAGTGAGGGGTCAGTCTGCAATTTTCGTCAAGCCACTGTCAATGTGAGAGAACTCGTGTCCAGCTTATAAGCCTATACTTGCATAAACCACAAGTGAAGATAAACAATCTTTGGACAACACCCACCAGTGGGACTCGAACCCAGAAAGCACAACTACCTTCCAGTAGCTGGCATAACTAGTATGCTTTAACCCACTACGCCATCAGACCTTACAAAAGAAGTAGATAGTTCGAGATATATATATCTCAAACATCTCTACCTCCCGAAGGCACCAGATGAGTGAGGGGTCAGTCTGCAATTTTCGTCAAGCCACTGTCAATGTGAGAGAACTCGTGTCCAGCTTATAAGCCTATACTTGCATAAACCACAAGTGAAGATAAACAATCTTTGGACAACACCCACCAGTGGGACTCGAACCCAGAAAGCACAACTACCTTCCAGTAGCTGGCATAACTAGTATGCTTTAACCCACTACGCCATCAGACCTTACAAAAGAAGTAGATAGTTCGAGATATATATATCTCAAACATCTCTACCTCCCGAAGGCACCAGATGAGTGAGGGGTCAGTCTGCAATTTTCGTCAAGCCACTGTCAATGTGAGAGAACTCGTGTCCAGCTTATAAGCCTATACTTGCATAAACCACAAGTGAAGATAAACAATCTTTGGACAACACCCACCAGTGGGACTCGAACCCAGAAAGCACAACTACCTTCCAGTAGCTGGCATAACTAGTATGCTTTAACCCACTACGCCATCAGACCTTACAAAAGAAGTAGATAGTTCGAGATATATATATCTCAAACATCTCTACCTCCCGAAGGCACCAGATGAGTGAGGGGTCAGTCTGCAATTTTCGTCAAGCCACTGTCAATGTGAGAGAACTCGTGTCCAGCTTATAAGCCTATACTTGCATAAACCACAAGTGAAGATAAACAATCTTTGGACAACACCCACCAGTGGGACTCGAACCCAGAAAGCACAACTACCTTCCAGTAGCTGGCATAACTAGTATGCTTTAACCCACTACGCCATCAGACCTTACAAAAGAAGTAGATAGTTCGAGATATATATATCTCAAACATCTCTACCTCCCGAAGGCACCAGATGAGTGAGGGGTCAGTCTGCAATTTTCGTCAAGCCACTGTCAATGTGAGAGAACTCGTGTCCAGCTTATAAGCCTATACTTGCATAAACCACAAGTGAAGATAAACAATCTTTGGACAACACCCACCAGTGGGACTCGAACCCAGAAAGCACAACTACCTTCCAGTAGCTGGCATAACTAGTATGCTTTAACCCACTACGCCATCAGACCTTACAAAAGAAGTAGATAGTTCGAGATATATATATCTCAAACATCTCTACCTCCCGAAGGCACCAGATGAGTGAGGGGTCAGTCTGCAATTTTCGTCAAGCCACTGTCAATGTGAGAGAACTCGTGTCCAGCTTATAAGCCTATACTTGCATAAACCACAAGTGAAGATAAACAATCTTTGGACAACACCCACCAGTGGGACTCGAACCCAGAAAGCACAACTACCTTCCAGTAGCTGGCATAACTAGTATGCTTTAACCCACTACGCCATCAGACCTTACAAAAGAAGTAGATAGTTCGAGATATATATATCTCAAACATCTCTACCTCCCGAAGGCACCAGATGAGTGAGGGGTCAGTCTGCAATTTTCGTCAAGCCACTGTCAATGTGAGAGAACTCGTGTCCAGCTTATAAGCCTATACTTGCATAAACCACAAGTGAAGATAAACAATCTTTGGACAACACCCACCAGTGGGACTCGAACCCAGAAAGCACAACTACCTTCCAGTAGCTGGCATAACTAGTATGCTTTAACCCACTACGCCATCAGACCTTACAAAAGAAGTAGATAGTTCGAGATATATATATCTCAAACATCTCTACCTCCCGAAGGCACCAGATGAGTGAGGGGTCAGTCTGCAATTTTCGTCAAGCCACTGTCAATGTGAGAGAACTCGTGTCCAGCTTATAAGCCTATACTTGCATAAACCACAAGTGAAGATAAACAATCTTTGGACAACACCCACCAGTGGGACTCGAACCCAGAAAGCACAACTACCTTCCAGTAGCTGGCATAACTAGTATGCTTTAACCCACTACGCCATCAGACCTTACAAAAGAAGTAGATAGTTCGAGATATATATATCTCAAACATCTCTACCTCCCGAAGGCACCAGATGAGTGAGGGGTCAGTCTGCAATTTTCGTCAAGCCACTGTCAATGTGAGAGAACTCGTGTCCAGCTTATAAGCCTATACTTGCATAAACCACAAGTGAAGATAAACAATCTTTGGACAACACCCACCAGTGGGACTCGAACCCAGAAAGCACAACTACCTTCCAGTAGCTGGCATAACTAGTATGCTTTAACCCACTACGCCATCAGACCTTACAAAAGAAGTAGATAGTTCGAGATATATATATCTCAAACATCTCTACCTCCCGAAGGCACCAGATGAGTGAGGGGTCAGTCTGCAATTTTCGTCAAGCCACTGTCAATGTGAGAGAACTCGTGTCCAGCTTATAAGCCTATACTTGCATAAACCACAAGTGAAGATAAACAATCTTTGGACAACACCCACCAGTGGGACTCGAACCCAGAAAGCACAACTACCTTCCAGTAGCTGGCATAACTAGTATGCTTTAACCCACTACGCCATCAGACCTTACAAAAGAAGTAGATAGTTCGAGATATATATATCTCAAACATCTCTACCTCCCGAAGGCACCAGATGAGTGAGGGGTCAGTCTGCAATTTTCGTCAAGCCACTGTCAATGTGAGAGAACTCGTGTCCAGCTTATAAGCCTATACTTGCATAAACCACAAGTGAAGATAAACAATCTTTGGACAACACCCACCAGTGGGACTCGAACCCAGAAAGCACAACTACCTTCCAGTAGCTGGCATAACTAGTATGCTTTAACCCACTACGCCATCAGACCTTACAAAAGAAGTAGATAGTTCGAGATATATATATCTCAAACATCTCTACCTCCCGAAGGCACCAGATGAGTGAGGGGTCAGTCTGCAATTTTCGTCAAGCCACTGTCAATGTGAGAGAACTCGTGTCCAGCTTATAAGCCTATACTTGCATAAACCACAAGTGAAGATAAACAATCTTTGGACAACACCCACCAGTGGGACTCGAACCCAGAAAGCACAACTACCTTCCAGTAGCTGGCATAACTAGTATGCTTTAACCCACTACGCCATCAGACCTTACAAAAGAAGTAGATAGTTCGAGATATATATATCTCAAACATCTCTACCTCCCGAAGGCACCAGATGAGTGAGGGGTCAGTCTGCAATTTTCGTCAAGCCACTGTCAATGTGAGAGAACTCGTGTCCAGCTTATAAGCCTATACTTGCATAAACCACAAGTGAAGATAAACAATCTTTGGACAACACCCACCAGTGGGACTCGAACCCAGAAAGCACAACTACCTTCCAGTAGCTGGCATAACTAGTATGCTTTAACCCACTACGCCATCAGACCTTACAAAAGAAGTAGATAGTTCGAGATATATATATCTCAAACATCTCTACCTCCCGAAGGCACCAGATGAGTGAGGGGTCAGTCTGCAATTTTCGTCAAGCCACTGTCAATGTGAGAGAACTCGTGTCCAGCTTATAAGCCTATACTTGCATAAACCACAAGTGAAGATAAACAATCTTTGGACAACACCCACCAGTGGGACTCGAACCCAGAAAGCACAACTACCTTCCAGTAGCTGGCATAACTAGTATGCTTTAACCCACTACGCCATCAGACCTTACAAAAGAAGTAGATAGTTCGAGATATATATATCTCAAACATCTCTACCTCCCGAAGGCACCAGATGAGTGAGGGGTCAGTCTGCAATTTTCGTCAAGCCACTGTCAATGTGAGAGAACTCGTGTCCAGCTTATAAGCCTAGCTGGACTCGTAGCTGGACACGAGTTCTCTCACATTGACAGTGGCTTGACGAAAATTGCAGACTGACCCCTCACTCATCTGGTGCCTTCGGGAGGTAGAGATGTTTGAGATATATATATCTCGAACTATCTACTTCTTTTGTAAGGTCTGATGGCGTAGTGGGTTAAAGCATACTAGTTATGCCAGCTACTGGAAGGTAGTTGTGCTTTCTGGGATTGTTTATCTTCACTTGTGGTTTATGCAAGTATAGGCTTATAAGCTGGACACGAGTTCTCTCACATTGACAGTGGCTTGACGAAAATTGCAGACTGACCCCTCACTCATCTGGTGCCTTCGGGAGGTAGAGATGTTTGAGATATATATATCTCGAACTATCTACTTCTTTTGTAAGGTCTGATGGCGTAGTGGGTTAAAGCATACTAGTTATGCCAGCTACTGGAAGGTAGTTGTGCTTTCTGGGTTCGAGTCCCACTGGTGGTTTTTGTCCAAAGATTGTTTATCTTCACTTGTGGTTTATGCAAGTATAGGCTTATAAGCTGGACACGAGTTCTCTCACATTGACAGTGGCTTGACGAAAATTGCAGACTGACCCCTCACTCATCTGGTGCCTTCGGGAGGTAGAGATGTTTGAAGATATATATCTCGAACTATCTACTTCTTTTGTAAGGTCTTGATGGCGTAGTGGTTAAAGCATACTAGTTATGCCAGCTACTGGAAGGTAGTTGTGCTTTCTGGGTTCGAGTCCCACTGGTGGGTGTTGTCCAAAGATTGTTTATCTTCACTTGTGGTTTATGCAAGTATAGGCTTATAAGCTGGACACGAGTTCTCTCACATTGACAGTGGCTTGACGAAAATTGCAGACTGACCCCTCACTCATCTGGTGCCTTCGGGAGGTAGAGATGTTTGAGATATATATATCTCGAACTATCTACTTCTTTTGTAAGGTCTGATGGCGTAGTGGGTTAAAGCATACTAGTTATGCCAGCTACTGGAAGGTAGTTGTGCTTTCTGGGTTCGAGTCCCACTGGTGGGTGTTGTCCAAAGATTGTTTATCTTCACTTGTGGTTTATGCAAGTATAGGCTTATAAGCTGGACACGAGTTCTCTCACATTGACAGTGGCTTGACGAAAATTGCAGACTGACCCCTCACTCATCTGGTGCCTTCGGGAGGTAGAGATGTTTGAGATATATATATCTCGAACTATCTACTTCTTTTGTAAGGTCTGATGGCGTAGTGGGTTAAAGCATACTAGTTATGCCAGCTACTGGAAGGTAGTTGTGCTTTCTGGGTTCGAGTCCCACTGGTGGGTGTTGTCCAAAGATTGTTTATCTTCACTTGTGGTTTATGCAAGTATAGGCTTATAAGCTGGACACGAGTTCTCTCACATTGACAGTGGCTTGACGAAAATTGCAGACTGACCCCTCACTCATCTGGTGCCTTCGGGAGGTAGAGATGTTTGAGATATATATATCTCGAACTATCTACTTCTTTTGTAAGGTCTGATGGCGTAGTGGGTTAAAGCATACTAGTTATGCCAGCTACTGGAAGGTAGTTGTGCTTTCTGGGTTCGAGTCCCACTGGTGGGTGTTGTCCAAAGATTGTTTATCTTCACTTGTGGTTTATGCAAGTATAGGCTTATAAGCTGGACACGAGTTCTCTCACATTGACAGTGGCTTGACGAAAATTGCAGACTGACCCCTCACTCATCTGGTGCCTTCGGGAGGTAGAGATGTTTGAGATATATATATCTCGAACTATCTACTTCTTTTGTAAGGTCTGATGGCGTAGTGGGTTAAAGCATACTAGTTATGCCAGCTACTGGAAGGTAGTTGTGCTTTCTGGGTTCGAGTCCCACTGGTGGGTGTTGTCCAAAGATTGTTTATCTTCACTTGTGGTTTATGCAAGTATAGGCTTATAAGCTGGACACGAGTTCTCTCACATTGACAGTGGCTTGACGAAAATTGCAGACTGACCCCTCACTCATCTGGTGCCTTCGGGAGGTAGAGATGTTTGAGATATATATATCTCGAACTATCTACTTCTTTTGTAAGGTCTGATGGCGTAGTGGGTTAAAGCATACTAGTTATGCCAGCTACTGGAAGGTAGTTGTGCTTTCTGGGTTCGAGTCCCACTGGTGGGTGTTGTCCAAAGATTGTTTATCTTCACTTGTGGTTTATGCAAGTATAGGCTTATAAGCTGGACACGAGTTCTCTCACATTGACAGTGGCTTGACGAAAATTGCAGACTGACCCCTCACTCATCTGGTGCCTTCGGGAGGTAGAGATGTTTGAGATATATATATCTCGAACTATCTACTTCTTTTGTAAGGTCTGATGGCGTAGTGGGTTAAAGCATACTAGTTATGCCAGCTACTGGAAGGTAGTTGTGCTTTCTGGGTTCGAGTCCCACTGGTGGGTGTTGTCCAAAGATTGTTTATCTTCACTTGTGGTTTATGCAAGTATAGGCTTATAAGCTGGACACGAGTTCTCTCACATTGACAGTGGCTTGACGAAAATTGCAGACTGACCCCTCACTCATCTGGTGCCTTCGGGAGGTAGAGATGTTTGAGATATATATATCTCGAACTATCTACTTCTTTTGTAAGGTCTGATGGCGTAGTGGGTTAAAGCATACTAGTTATGCCAGCTACTGGAAGGTAGTTGTGCTTTCTGGGTTCGAGTCCCACTGGTGGGTGTTGTCCAAAGATTTATATATATATATATATATATATATATATATATATATATATATATATATATATATATATATATATATATATATATATATATATATATATATATATATATATATATATACATATATACAAAAGTAAAGTAGGAGAAATTACAAGAAGTTATTGTTACAAGAAGTAAAGTTACAAAAAGTAAAGTAGGCAGCCGGTCGGCCGAGCGGACTACACACTGGTCTTGTGATCCTGTGGTCCCGGGTTCGCACCTGGGCGCCGGCGAGAAACAATGGGCAAAGTTTCTTTCACCCTATGCCCCTGTTACCTAGCAGTAAAATTGGTATCTGGGTGTGAGTCAGCTGTAACGGGCTGCTTCCTGGGGGTGGAGGCCTGGTCGAGGACCGGGCCACCGGGACACTAAAGCCCCAAAATCATCTCAAAATAACCTGAAGATAACCGCAGTTTTACACGGCTGATGTTATGCTCAAGCAGCAAAAAAAGTAATAATAATAAAATAAAAAGTCCCA
>NW_025561015.1:0-10393 GCF_020424385.1 Procambarus clarkii | reverse complement strand
TATATATGAGTTTTAGTTACCCAATGAGTTTTTTGGAAGTTTGCCGTAGCAAAACACGTCGTACATATTATAATAATATATGCAGTGAAAGAATTCGGCCAAAGAATGTGTTATGTTTACCATATTTCTCTGGGTTTGAGAATATTGTCAAGGCCTTGAAACTATTTAATATACATGTATTGTTTAGCTACGAAAATACTGTTGGTAAGCTATTAGTTAGGAACAGCCATTGTAGTGATAATTGTGTCATTTATAAAATACCTTGTAAAGACTGTAATAAGTTCTATGTTGGGCAAACATCTAAAGATTTGAAATGTAGAATTTCACAACATATATACTCTGTAAGACATGGCCAATTGTCTAATGCTTTCTTTGTTCATCTGTCAGAAGATGCTCACCAAATTGATTGGGAGATGGCTTCTTCAGTTACGAATTGTAAAAGCACCTATAACAGAAACATAATTGAATCTGCTTTGATACAGATCACAAAAGAAAGTAATTTGAACATTAGCAGTCGTTTATATAACTTAGATCCATTTTTAATAGATCAATTAAAGGACGATTTAAGTAGGATCATTGGAACACATTTGTCTCACTAATTAATTGTAAATATTTACTATCTCATGCTATGATTATCCATGTGTGGGCCTGTGTGTGGTTATGAATGGGAGCTGCATCGGATGGGCCAATAGAACCTCTGCAGTTTTGGTGCGCTCATATTTGTGTCCACTTATTGTACCTCACCTCACTCCACCATTCTCTCCTGCCTATTTATACCCATCACTCGATCTGTAAAATCACTCCTTCTGAAGATGTATTAATATACGAAAGTACTAAAGGAAATTCCTGTTTCAATTTTCCTCCGTGGTCTGACACTGTCACATTTTTAATCACGTGTTTATTTTCGTGATATACACACACACACACACACACACACACACACACACACACACACATACACACACATACACACACATACACACACACATACACACACACACATACACACACACACACACATATATATATATATATATATATATATATATATATATATATATATATATATATATATATATATATATATATATCGTGGAGACCGGACGCACCGTGGAGCTCCGGGCTACCTTCATACTTTATCACAAAACAGTGAGGTCAAGCAGGTGGGGCGTTGGTCAGGACATATGTGAACATCATTAGAAGACATCTTCAGCGTTTGAAGTCCCTCCATCGTCCCAGTCAACGGTATTTTACAATTTTCTCCTGTTTGTCAAGCTTGAACCCACCAGCAACAGTGCCAGTGAGGGAGGCCTACCACCTTAACGGCCGGGGCGGGATGGGGAAGGGCGGGGGCGGAGGGAGGCGCGTGAGGGAAAGTGAACCTTAGAGTAAGGCGTCACTAGGAACTAGCCTCCTCCGCCGGTCAGGCGGAGGAGGCTGGTAGTGGCCGCATTTCAAACTGCCCTCACCACCACACCACCCCACCACCTCCCTCGTGGGCTCAGTGAATGATAGTGAACAATTTCTGTCTGTTTGGTGTATACTTTGCGGCCCCGACATACAAAGTGAATACCATGTATATATAGTGCCATAGTGAAATATACATCTCAAAGTGCCAACTCCGATACTCAGTGCCATACACACCACAAAGTGTCAACCCAGTTTATAGTGTCATACATATAACAAAGTGCCAACCCCATATTCTCAGTGTCATACATACCCTGGTGTACATATATATGAATGTATATTGTGTGTCATGTGTATAGCCCACTCGATACCACGCCTCCCCCCCCAAACCGACCCCATCCCCCCCCCGCACCTCACTACCTGAGCTGACCCTCGCCCCACCGGCCTCCACACCCAGCCGCGGCCTCCACACCCAGCCGCGGCCTCCACACCCAGCTGATGCCTCCACACCCAGCCGCGGCCTCCACACCCAGCTGATGCCTCCACACCCAGCCGCGGCCTCCACACCCAGCTGATGCCTCCACACCCAGCCGCGGCCTCCACACCCAGCTGATGCCTCCACACCCAGCCGCGGCCTCCACACCCAGCTGATGCCGCCACACCCAGCTGATGCCTCCACACCCAGTTGATGCCTCCACACCCAGCCGCGGCCTCCACACCCAGTTGCTGGCTCCACACCCAGTTGCTGGCTCCACACCCAGTTGATGCCTCCACACCCAGTTGCTGGCTCCACACCCAGTTGATGCCTCCACACCCAGTTGCTGGCTCCACACCCAGTTGTTGGCTCCACACCCAGTTGCTTGGCCATGACCCAGTGTGTTTGCTCCCCTCTATAGAATAATGCACAGTTTAACTCTGCCAACCGAGTTGAAATGGAAGGGGTCCCCAGCGGTCGGGCAGGACTCCACAAGCCTTGAGGTGCCAACAACTGCTCCTAAAAGAGGTTTTTGCCGAGTATGCAACAAAAACACCGCCATAAACTCCAACGGTGGTGTTATCCGCTTTCACACCTTCAACGAGGAAAGATGCAGTGGTTCCCACCAGCTTCCGAAGGAAAGCAATGGCCAGCTGCCATTAACAGTTAGGGAAGAGACTCCCATTAACCTAATCTCATCTGAGAACCTCACCCAAGCGATCATAGCGACGTCTGCTAGAACATTACCACACATCCCAAAAGCAGCCCGCCCAAATGCAGCAGCCAAACTTTGTAATCTTCTGAAAAGGGTCAATGATGCACCGGAAAACATTCAAGCGTGGCATAATGTCCTTCTGTTTGGCAATGTATGCCTCACAGTCCCTCCAAGGAGGGACAAATCACTTGCTTCTTCGGTCCTGAGGGCGATAAATGAATACCCAAGGGGGGACAACCTAGTTCGCCTGCCTCTGCGAGCAAAACACACCCACCGCAGAAATGGTAACAACAACATACCGGAAACGTACAAAATCAGAGCACAAATCACCAAGAAAATTGAAGAGGGAAATACCGCAAGTGCTATTAGAGTCCTCACCAGTGACGAGAAAATTGCTCCTCGAAACTCAGCCACAGCACGGGCCCTGCAAAGCAAGCACCCACCCAGAGCCCCTCAAGGCGACAACATCGTTCCGCCATCAGCAGACACCATTTCAGACCCATTAACCGTTTGTGAATCTGAGGTCTACAAAGCAGCGCTTTCTTTTCCACATGGGTCAGCAGGCGGCTTTACAGGGTTAAAACCTCAACACATCAAGCAAATGTTAAATCCTGCGGTTGGTGATGCAGCACAAGATCTTCTTATGGAGCTCACAAGGTTCGTCAACATGTGCCTGGCTGGTGATATACCTGAGGTCATCAGGCCCCTCTTAATTGGTGCCTCCCTCTGTGCTCTCAAAAAGAAGGACGAAGGAATCAGGCCAATCGCTGTTGGCAACACTCTCCGACGCTTGATTGCCAAGGCTGCTACGAGGGTAGTCAGCCAGCAAGCGGCTGAATTGCTGAAACCAATCCAGCTAGGATTTGGAATCCCCCCAAGGCTGTGAAGCGGCTGCTCATGCAGCACGAGCATACATCACCAACATTTCTGATGAAAAGGCCCTGCTCAAACTGGACTTAAAAATGCCTTCAACATGGTCAGAAGAAATGCAGTACTTTGTGCCGTACATCGCCATTTCCGGCCCCTCTACCCATTCATACTATCGTGCTACAGTGGTGAGTCAAAACTGCTCTTCGGAGAACATGAAATAAGATCATGTGAAAGTGTTCAGCAAGGTGATCCTCTTGCTCCCCTTCCTTTCTGCTTAGTCTTAAAAGAAATCACCGAAAGCTTGTCCAGTGAGTTCAACATCTAGTTTTTGGATGATGGCACTATAGCTGGCACCGTAGACCACCTCTTGGCAGATATCAGGAAAATAAGGGAGCAAGAAGTAAGCCTGAGTCTCGTCCTGAACCCTTCCAAGTGTGAAGTAGTCTCCTCCAACCCAGACATCGTAGCCAGAATAAGGTCTGCCTTGCCTGGAGCCCATGTCATTAGGGCCGAGAACAGCACCCTCCTTGGAGCCCCCCTCGGGTCTAACGCCATTGAGGAGATCTTTGACAGGAAAATCGTAGACCTTAGGAGGATGGAAGACAGAATAGGTGACATCGATGCCCACGATGCTTTTTATCTCCTCACCAAATGCCTATCCCTTCCGAGGCTAACCTACTTTCTGAGGTGCGCCCCATCTTACGACAACCGAAAGCTTGAAGAGTATGACCTCTTACTGAAGACCATGCTGGAAAAAGTTGTTAACCTCTCCCTCAACGTATGCCAGTGAAAACAAGCCACTCTTCCTGTTAGGCTCGGTGGCTTGGGTGTCCGCACTGGTACCCAAATTGCTGTCCCAGCCTTCCTGTCTTCCTCCTCAGCATCAGATGACCTGGTTAAGGAAATTCTATGTGACACCCTGAGTGATGTCGCGGGGATACAGGACCCCCACTACATGGAATGCGACACGAAATGGGGTGCCATGGCAGACCCAGCACTCAGACCAGCCATGCCGAAAGACAAGAAACAATCCAGTTGGGACAGCCCCATTGGAGACAAAGAAGCCACAGCTTTGCTGGAGGCAGCAACAACCCCCAGTGATCGTGCACGCCTTACAGCTGTGCAGGCTCGCCATGCAGGGGACTTCCTTTTGGCAGTCCCTATGTCTGCGACAGGCACACGTCTTGATCCACAGGAGCGTCGTATTGCAGTCACTCTCCGCCTTGCTGTCCCTATCCACACTGTTCATAGGTGTATTTGCGGTGAGGCAGATGCTGACGAATATGGATTGCATATATATATATATATGTGTGTAACTGAAAACTCACACCCCAGAAGTGACTCGAACCCATACTCCCAGAAGCAACGCAACTGGTATGTACAAGACGCCTTAATCCACTTGACCATCACGACCGGACAAAATGAGGTGATAGCCGAGGCTATATGAACCACCCCACCGCCGGCACTCGGATAGTTATCTTGGGCATAGCATTTTACCAAATCACCTCATTCTTTGGGGCACACGTGAGGAACACAAATGCGAACAAGCCTGAATGGTCCCCAGGACATATGCAACTGAAAACTCACACCCCAGAAGTGACTCGAACCCATACTCCCAGAAGCAACGCAACTGGTATGTACAAGACGCCTTAATCCACTTGACCATCACGACCGGACAAAATGAGGTGATAGCCGAGGCTATATGAACCACCCCACCGCCGGCACTCGGATAGTTATCTTGGGCATAGCATTTTACCAAATCACCTCATTCTTTGGGGCACACGTGAGGAACACAAATGCGAACAAGCCTGAATGGTCCCCAGGACATATGCAACTGAAAACTCACACCCCAGAAGTGACTCGAACCCATACTCCCAGAAGCAACGCAACTGGTATGTACAAGACGCCTTAATCCACTTGACCATCACGACCGGACAAAATGAGGTGATAGCCGAGGCTATATGAACCACCCCACCGCCGGCACTCGGATAGTTATCTTGGGCATAGCATTTTACCAAATCACCTCATTCTTTGGGGCACACGTGAGGAACACAAATGCGAACAAGCCTGAATGGTCCCCAGGACATATGCAACTGAAAACTCACACCCCAGAAGTGACTCGAACCCATACTCCCAGAAGCAACGCAACTGGTATGTACAAGACGCCTTAATCCACTTGACCATCACGACCGGACAAAATGAGGTGATAGCCGAGGCTATATGAACCACCCCACCGCCGGCACGCGGATAGTTATCTTGGGCATAGCATTTTACCAAATCACCTCATTCTTTGGGGCACACGTGAGGAACACAAATGCGAACAAGCCTGAATGGTCCCCAGGACATATGCAACTGAAAACTCACACCCCAGAAGTGACTCGAACCCATACTCCCAGAAGCAACGCAACTGGTATGTACAAGACGCCTTAATCCACTTGACCATCACGACCGGACAAAATGAGGTGATAGCCGAGGCTATATGAACCACCCCACCGCCGGCACTCGGATAGTTATCTTGGGCATAGCATTTTACCAAATCACCTCATTCTTTGGGGCACACGTGAGGAACACAAATGCGAACAAGCCTGAATTTTTCCCCAGGACATATGCAACTGAAAACTCACACCCCAGAAGTGACTCGAACCCATACTCCCAGAAGCAACGCAACTGGTATGTACAAGACGCCTTAATCCACTTGACCATCACGACCGGACAAAATGAGGTGATAGCTGAGGCTATATGAACCACCCCACCGCCGGCACTTGGATAGTTGTCTTGGGCATAGCATTTTACCAAATCACCTCATTCTTTGGGGCACACGTGAGGAACACAAATGCGAACAAGCCTGAATGGTCCCCAGGACATATGCAACTGAAAACTCACACCCCAGAAGTGACTCGAACACATACTCCCCGAAGCAATATAGCCTCGGCTATCACCTCATTTTGTCCGGTCGTGATGGTCAAGTGGATTAAGGCGTCTTGTACATACCAGTTGCGTTGCTTCTGGGAGTATGGGTTCGAGTCACTTCTGGGGTGTGAGTTTTCAGTTGCATATGTCCTGGGGACCATTCAGGCTTGTTCGCATTTGTATTCCTCACGTGTGCCCCAAAGAATGAGGTGATTTGGTAAAATGCTATGCCCAAGATAACTATCCGAGTGCCGGCGGTGGGGTGGTTCATATAGCCTCGGCTATCACCTCATTTTGTCCGGTCGTGATGGTCAAGTGGATTAAGGCGTCTTGTACATACCAGTTGAGTTGCTTCTGGGAGTATGGGTTCGAGTCACTTCTGGGGTGTGAGTTTTCAGTTGCATATGTCCTGGGGACCATTCAGGCTTGTTCGCATTTGTGTTCCTCACGTGTGCCCCAAAGAATGAGGTGATTTGGTAAAATGCTATGCCCAAGATAACTATCCGAGTGCCGGCGGTGGGGTGGTTCATATAGCCTCGGCTATCACCTCATTTTGTCCGGTCGTGAGGGTCAAGTGGATTAAGGCGTCTTGTACATACCAGTTGCGTTGCTTCTGGGAGTATGGGTTCGAGTCACTTCTGGGGTGTGAGTTTTCAGTTGCATATGTCCTGGGGACCATTCAGGCTTGTTCGCATTTGTGTTCCTCACGTGTGCCCCAAAGAATGAGGTGATTTGGTAAAATGCTATGCCCAAGATAACTATCCGAGTGCCGGCGGTGGGGTGGTTCATATAGCCTCGGCTATCACCTCATTTTGTCCGGTCGTGATGGTCAAGTGGATTAAGGCGTCTTGTACATACCAGTTGCGTTGCTTCTGGGAGTATGGGTTCGAGTCACTTCTGGGGTGTGAGTTTTCAGTTGCATATGTCCTGGGGACCATTCAGGCTTGTTCGCATTTGTGTTCCTCACGTGTGCCCCAAAGAATGAGGTGATTTGGTAAAATGCTATGCCCAAGATAACTATCCGAGTGCCGGCGGTGGGGTGGTTCATATAGCCTCGGCTATCACCTCATTTTGTCCGGTCGTGATGGTCAAGTGGATTAAGGCGTCTTGTACATACCAGTTGCGTTGCTTCTGGGAGTATGGGTTCGAGTCACTTCTGGGGTGTGAGTTTTCAGTTGCATATGTCCTGGGGACCATTCAGGCTTGTTCGCATTTGTGTTCCTCACGTGTGCCCCAAAGAATGAGGTGATTTGGTAAAATGCTATGCCCAAGATAACTATCCGAGTGCCGGCGGTGGGGTGGTTCATATAGCCTCGGCTATCACCTCATTTTGTCCGGTCGTGATGGTCAAGTGGATTAAGGCGTCTTGTACATACCAGTTGCGTTGCTTCTGGGAGTATGGGTTCGAGTCACTTCTGGGGTGTGAGTTTTCAGTTGCATATGTCCTGGGGACCATTCAGGCTTGTTCGCATTTGTGTTCCTCACGTGTGCCCCAAAGAATGAGGTGATTTGGTAAAATGCTATGCCCAAGATAACTATCCGAGTGCCGGCGGTGGGGTGGTTCATATAGCCTCGGCTATCACCTCATTTTGTCCGGTCGTGATGGTCAAGTGGATTAAGGCGTCTTGTACATACCAGTTGCGTTGCTTCTGGGAGTATGGGTTCGAGTCACTTCTGGGGTGTGAGTTTTCAGTTGCATATGTCCTGGGGACCATTCAGGCTTGTTCGCATTTGTGTTCCTCACGTGTGCCCCAAAGAATGAGGTGATTTGGTAAAATGCTATGCCCAAGATAACTATCCGAGTGCCGGCGGTGGGGTGGTTCATATAGCCTCGGCTATCACCTCATTTTGTCCGGTCGTGATGGTCAAGTGGATTAAGGCGTCTTGTACATAACAGTTGCGTTGCTTCTGGGAGTATGGGTTCGAGTCACTTCTGGGGTGTGAGTTTTCAGTTGCATATGTCCTGGGGACCATTCAGGCTTGTTCGCATTTGTGTTCCTCACGTGTGCCCCAAAGAATGAGGTGATTTGGTAAAATGCTATGCCCAAGATAACTATCCGAGTGCCGGCGGTGGGGTGGTTCATATAGCCTCGGCTATCACCTCATTTTGTCCGGTCGTGATGGTCAAGTGGATTAAGGCATCTTGTACATACCAGTTGCGTTGCTTCTGGGAGTATGGGTTCGAGTCACTTCTGGGGTGTGAGTTTTCAGTTGCATATGTCCTGGGGACCATTCAGGCTTGTTCGCATTTGTGTTCCTCACGTGTGCCCCAAAGAATGAGGTGATTTGGTAAAATGCTATGCCCAAGATAACTATCCGAGTGCCGGCGGTGGGGTGGTTCATATAGCCTCGGCTATCACCTCATTTTGTCCGGTCGTGATGGTCAAGTGGATTAAGGCGTCTTGTACATACCAGTTGCGTTGCTTCTGGGAGTATGGGTTCGAGTCACTTCTGGGGTGTGAGTTTTCAGTTGCATATGTCCTGGGGACCATTCAGGCTTGTTCGCGCATGTGTGTGCATATGTCCTGGGGACCATTCAGGCTTGTTCGCATTTGTGTTCCTCACGTGTGCCCCAAAGAATGAGGTGATTTGGTAAAATGCTATGCCCAAGATAACTATCCGAGTGCCGGCGGTGGGGTGGTTCATATAGCCTCGGCTATCACCTCATTTTGTCCGGTCGTGATGGTCAAGTGGATTAAGGCGTCTTGTACATACCAGTTGCGTTGCTTCTGGGAGTATGGGTTCGAGTCACTTCTGGGGTGTGAGTTTTCAGTTGCATATGTCCTGGGGACCATTCAGGCTTGTTCGCATTTGTGTTCCTCACGTGTGCCCCAAAGAATGAGGTGATTTGGTAAAATGCTATGCCCAAGATAACTATCCGAGTGCCGGCGGTGGGGTGGTTCATATAGCCTCGGCTATCACCTCATTTTGTCCGGTCGTGATGGTCAAGTGGATTAAGGCGTCTTGTACATAACAGTTGCGTTGCTTCTGGGAGTATGGGTTCGAGTCACTTCTGGGGTGTGAGTTTTCAGTTGCATATGTCCTGGGGACCATTCAGGCTTGTTCGCATTTGTGTTCCTCACGTGTGCCCCAAAGAATGAGGTGATTTGGTAAAATGCTATGCCCAAGATAACTATCCGAGTGCCGGCGGTGGGGTGGTTCATATAGCCTCGGCTATCACCTCATTTTGTCCGGTCGTGATGGTCAAGTGGATTAAGGCATCTTGTACATACCAGTTGCGTTGCTTCTGGGAGTATGGGTTCGAGTCACTTCTGGGGTGTGAGTTTTCAGTTGCATATGTCCTGGGGACCATTCAGGCTTGTTCGCATTTGTGTTCCTCACGTGTGCCCCAAAGAATGAGGTGATTTGGTAAAATGCTATGCCCAAGATAACTATCCGAGTGTGTGTATATCACGAAAATAAACACGTGATTAAAAATGTGACAGTGTCAGACCACAGAGGAAAATTGAAACAGGAATTTCCTTAAGTACTTTCGTATATTAATACATCTTCAGAAGGAGTGGTTTTACATATCGAGTACTGGACATAAATAGGCAGGAGAGAATGGTGGAGTGAGGTGAGGTACAATAAGTGGACACAAATATGAGCCGCACAAAAACTGCAAAGGGCCTATTGGCCCATCCGATGCAGCTCCCATTCATAACCACACACAGGCCCACACATGGATAATCATAGCATAAGATAGTAAATATTTACAATGAATTAGTTAGACAAATGTGTTCCAATGATCCTACACAAATTGCCCTTTAATTGATCTATTAAAAATGGATCTAAATTATATAAACCAATGCTAATGTTCAAATTACTTTCTTTTGTGATCTGTATCAAAGCAGATTCAATTATGTTTCTGTTATAGGTGCTTTTACAATTCACAATTGAAGAAGCCATCTCCCGATCAATTTGGTGAGCATCTTCTGACAGATGAACAAACAAAGCATTAGACAACTGGCCATGTCTTACAGAGTATTTATGTTACGAAATTCTACATTTCAAAT
>NW_025561013.1:10000-13416 GCF_020424385.1 Procambarus clarkii | reverse complement strand
CCAACACTGGCATTCATCTGAACGTTCTTGGAGACCCGAACAGGGATCTCGCCAAGGCAAGATAAGGCAGCCAAGTGGGAAGCCGCATCCTGAGAAGGAGCAGCAACGACACGTCTACCGAGATGAGTGGGGTTGAAAGTAACAGAAGCATCCACGGAATCCACAAGATGCCGATGGAGGGAGAAATCGTCAGGAGGCGCAGAATCAAGAGGGAGGAGATCAAAGTATTTGGCCCATGAAGCAGGACCAAACAAGGCCTGATACGCATCAGCACGGGAAGGAATCGAGCGAGTGCGGTTGGGGCGCGAACGGCGTTGAGAACCCCTAGAGAGAGAGGGGTCAAAAGGTGCAGTAGTCACAACGAAAGACTTAGCCACACCAGGGGACGAAGTGGTCACCACCGGGGGCTGGAGGCTCGACCCAACCACAGAGGGAGGGGAGCTGGGGGAAGAAGTCAGGACGGTCAAAAGAAGGAGCAAGGTCGGGGCCCAACGCAGCGGGAGCTACAGAGCCTGGTCTTCCAATACAGGCCGACTCGGGGGCTTGGTCGCCCACCCCACGAGCCTGAGAGGGTACAACGGAAACATTCAACGACAGAGACGAAAAGTGACAAATTCATCCACGAATGTGCCCCCATACCCACCATGGAGCCACAATTAGAGGCAGGACACCCAACAGGAAGCTATCGCCGATCATGCCGGGGCCCCCTTGGGGTGCGTCGTGAGTATACGCCCTACAAACGCCACCTTAAGAACCGTCAGTCCGTCGAGATCGGGTTCAGCGACGAAAGGGGGATTGACAATAAAAGGTTCCCCTCGCTCGAGACGTTGGGTACTACAGTTCTACGGGTGCAAGAGTATGCCTCCGCAAGCACCCGGGCGTCAAAATAGAAGAAGTCCAAAGAAATAATCCAAAACAAGCAAAAGGTTGGCAGGAAACGACAAGCGGATAGGAGAAGAGGGGGGGAGAAAAACGAAACATAAGGAAAAGGAAAAGCGATCCGGCACAATTGGAGAAGACAGCAGCAGGAGTGCAAGGCCAGAAAAGGACAGAGGACTGCCCAACGGAGCATCACATTCCGGCAGCCATCCACCAAGCCCCCTCACGATGCCAACGGGCCGGATGGGGAGGGGGTTAATAGACAAAGCGAGTTACACTTTTGAAAATGACTTTTTGAAAACATGAGTAGTATTGTTTGATAGCTAGGAGAATAACTTATGTCTCTGAGAATAGCTTTTATGACTCTGAGAATAACTTTGATGTCTCTAAGAATAACTTTGATGACTAAAGATGTCTTAAAGAATAACATGATGGAAGAAGGTTGAGTTTCTTTGATGAACGAAGGTGTCTTAGAGAACAACTTTTTGGTGAACGAAGGTGAATTAGAGATCACTTTGATGACTCTGAGAATAACTTTTATGTCTTAAATAATAACTTTAGATGTCTCTAAAAATAACTTTGATGAAAGATGATGTCTTAGATTAACTTTGATGTCTTTTGGAATAACTTTGTAGACTTTGAGAACAAATTTGTTGAACAAAGATGTTTTGGAAAGTTTCTCTGAGAATACCTTTGACGACTCTAAGATTATCTTTGATGACTTTGAGAACAAGTTTGATGACAGATTAATTTTAACGTCTCTTGGAATACCTTTTTTGACTTTGAGAAAGACTGAGAACATGAGTAGTATTTTGAATGCGTCTTTTGATGTATTGAAGAGTAACTTTGATGACTGTATTTAACTTTTTGATGGCTCTGAGGACAGTTTTGTTGAACGAGGATGTCTCAGAAGGCTTCTTTGAATAACAAAGTTGACTCTGAGAATAACTTTTGATGACTCTGAGAATGACTTTGTTGTCCTAGAGAATAACTTTGATGACTGAGAATAACTTTGAGGATGCGAGTAAATTTGTGAGTGTTTGAGAGTGTCTTTTGATATCTCGACAAGTGCCCTTGAAGTTTTAAAGGATGTTTTGATGTCTCAAAGGATGTCTTTGAGTGCAACTTTGATGTCTTTGAGAAAGTCCTTGATGTTTCGAAGAGTGTCTTTGACTATATTTCTTACTTAACGACATATTTTAGTTAGGAACAATGATGAATATGACTATTTTTAGCGAAGTGAAAGGTTACTTTAGTTAAGAACAGTGTTGGAAAGAGGCTACACATGACTATTTCAGATGAGAGAAGTGATATTTCAGTTAAGAAATGACAGGGAAACATGCTGAAGTAACTATTTTTTAGTTGACTGATGAATACTTTTAGTTAAATGACAAAACATGATGAACATGACTTTTCTGATGATTGGCGGATAATTTTTTAGATAAGAAATGATAATGAAATATGATGAACACGGTTATTTTCTGTTGACTATGGAATAAGTTTAGTTAGGAAATGATGAAAGTTATTATTTTAGTTGAATGACGATGGATAAAGTTAGTTATGAACAGTGTTTGAAAGATTCCTTTGACAATTTTTAGCTAAGAGAAAGGTTGTTTTAGTTAAGAACGGTGTTGAATGAGATTATTCCTGCCTATTTTTGGTTGATTGGATAATAAGTTTAGTTGAGAAATGACGAAAGTGACTATGTTTTAGTTGATTGGCGAAAGATTTTTAGTTAAGAAGTTACAAGAAAGGTTTGTCTTTGTAAATTTGGAACTGAATAAAGTGTAGATTTGTTTAAGAACAGGGCTGGTAGAACTATTAAGTTGACTACGAGAAATACTTTGACTTACTTTGACTAAGTTTTGCAAATAAAACTGGATGACTAAAATTGTTGAGGGAACTGTATTGTCGATGATATTATTTGTCAAAGAAGTAGTTACTGAATGGAAGAAATAAATTGGTTTAAAGATACAAATAACATAAAAAATTGAGGTTAAGTAAGGGAATGAACACAGTGAACATATGGGGAACACAGAAAACATTTAAGAAAAAGTTGATGAATAGAGTGAACATGCAGGGAATATGAACTTATAGAGAATATGAAGACATGATAAGGAACATAGGGAATACAAATAATGAACATGTGAAGAACAAGCTAAGAACATTGAGAACATGAATATTGAGTATAAAAGTCACAGAGAACATATGATGTACATGAAAAACATAACAAAACATAATGAACATACGGGGAAAATGGTAGAAACAGAAAAATTGAGAAAAACAGGTGAACAAATTTGAACTGAGCTTGCTGTGAACATTTGTAGAACATGGAGTGAACACAGAAAACAGGGAAAAAATGTGAAGAACACAGCTGAATATAGAGAAAATAAGCAAATACAGTATGATTATTGAAGGTTTGGATACGTTGGGGATGAGAAAGGGTAAGGTGATTACTCTGATAAAGAGTTAGGCTGGAGATGGACTTGATTGGATATATTTATGTTCGATGATCTAAGACAGAGGAAATGGAGCTT
>NW_025561013.1:0-2500 GCF_020424385.1 Procambarus clarkii | reverse complement strand
AACGAATATAGACCTCCAAGTTCACCAGGACATCTGTCGTGCTGCGGCACTTGCGGAAACCAAATTGAGAAGGGGAGAGGTGGGTGATGGTGTTCCAGGAACCACATCAGACGAACGTTAACCATACGTTCAAAGAGTTTGCAGACACAACTTGTGAGAGCAATAGGGCGAAAGTCCTTAGGGGAAGTACCCAGAGACCCCGGTTTGCGAACAGGGAGGACAACGGCATCGAGCCAGTCCTCAGGGACTGACGACGACCCCCAGATCCGATTATACAGACTCAGTAAATACTGAGACGTGCTCGGAGGGAGATGGCGAAGCATCTCATAATGAATACCATCGGAGCCCGCCGCCGTAGAACCGCAGAGGGCCAGGGCAGAACGAAGTTCAGAGAGAGAGAAGGGATCATTATAGGGAAGCTGAAGATGAGTGCAGAAATCTAAAGGATGAGACTCAAGGACAGGTTTACGAAGAAGGAAAGATTGGGGAAGATGAAGACCAGAGCTAACAGAAGAAAAGTGGGAACCCAGTTCGGAAGCGACCTGCAACGGGTCCGCCACAAGAGTATCATGGAGGTGAAGGACCGGTGAAACATCGGGAATGAACTTACCCGCTATCTTGCGGATACGCTTCCAGATCTGGGCCAGAGGGGTTTCGGACGTAATTGTTGAGACATAAGATGCCCAACATTCACGTTTAGCCGTACGGATGGCCCTACGGGCCACCGCACTCGCTTTCCGAAAGAAAAGAAAAGAATCGGTCGTCTGCCTACGGCGGTGCCTCTTCCAGGCTGCACGCTTACAGCGGACAGCCCGAGCACAGTCCGCATTCCACCAGGGAACGCACTTCCGTGGACCCCGAGAGGAAGAGCGAGGAATAGAGCGGAGGGCAGCGTTGAAGACAGTGTCATGAAAAAGGAGGAGAGCGCGAGAGAGGGGCAGAAGGGAGAGGTCAGAGAGAGTAGCACTGAGGGAAAATAGGGTCCAGTCCGCCTTAGCAAACTGCCACCTAGGGAAAGAGAGGGAAGGGCGAAAAGAGAAAAAGGAAACAAGGATGGGGAAATGATCACTTCCATGGAGGTCATCAAGAACCTGCCACGTGAAATCTAAGTAAAGAGAAGAAGAGCAGAGAGAAAGATCAAGACAAGAAAGGGTGCGAGTCCGAGAGTCCAAATGAGTGGGCTCACCAGAATTCAGAAGAGACAGGGAAGAAGAGAGGAGAAACGGCTCAAGGAGGCGACCCCGGGTATTCGTCAGAACGTCACCCCAAAGAGAATGACGACAATTGAAGTCACCCAGCAGGAGCACAGGCTCCGGCAAGGAGTCTAGGAGGTGTTTCAAATCAGGAAGAGAGAGCGGGACACTCGGGGGGAGATAAATGGAACAAACTGTGTACCATTTCCCCACAAAGATACGAGCAGCAGAACAATGGAGAGGCGAAGGAAAAAGTAAAGGAACAAAGGGAACATCAGGCCGAATCAAGAGAGCAGAAGAATTAGAAGCCCCAGCAATGGCTGGGGGGGGGGGGGAGAGAAGGAATAGCCACGAAAACGACCAGGACGAGCACCAAGCATTGGCTCCTGGAGACAGACACAAAGGGGCGAAAACCGCGAAATCAGAAGTTGGAGTTCGAGGAAATTGGCGTAATAACCTCGAACGTTCCATTGAAGAATGGACAACGACGAGAAGAGAAAGGACAAAAACAGAGAACAAGGAAGAAACAAAGGCGAAAGAGCAACAGAGGACGTTAAAGAATATCAGGGTCGGGATCAGGGTCAGCAAAGTCAGGGTTAGGGGGCATGGGTAAACTGAGCAAAGACGGAGGGAAGGAAACGGGAGAACAGATCAGAGGTGGGCGGGCAGGGTCCGGAGGAGGAGGAGGAGGAAGAGGAGGAGACAACGGAGAGGAGCAGTCAAGGACAGCAGCAGGAAGAGGGGGAGTAGAAAGAGGGGGAGTAGAAAGAGGGGAGCGCACCCCAGCAAGAGCAGCAACCGAAAGGGAAGCAGGGGCCAAAGAAACCTCCATAGCAGGAACAGGGGGCGCAAGCACTGAAACGGAAGGGGAAGGAGCAACAGAGCCAGAAGGAGGAGCTGAGGAAGAAAGCGAAGCCTTCTTACCCGCCGAGGAAGAGGAAGGAGAGGAGCCAGGCTTACGCTTCTGACTTAAAGAGACCGGTGTCCCAGCAACTACATACCGGGCAACGGATTCTAGTGTCTCAACAGGAGAAGCCGAACGAGAGCACACACGACGGCCGTTAGGAGAGCGATGGACATCCGCCCGCACCGACAGGCGGTGGGGAGAGCCGATAGATGGAGGAAGAGGATGGGAAGGAGGATCGGAGGGGGACGAGGAAGAAGACACAGAAGACACGACAGACCGGGTAGAAGGAAGGGGAACCCCAGACAGAGGACTAGGAGGAGGATCCTTCGGGAGAGAACCCAAAGGGACAGAGGAGTGGGCAGTAGGCGCATCAGGGTCCAAGGCCCGGAAACGATTGTGA
>NW_025561012.1:0-23697 GCF_020424385.1 Procambarus clarkii | reverse complement strand
TTCTTAGACGTGGGTGCTGCTGCTTCTTCAGCTGCTGCTTCTTCAGCTGCTGCTTCTTCAGCTGCTGCTCACTCTTGGGGAGGATTAATGAGCCGCCGCCAGTTTCTGTACGGTGCGGGGGTTATTCTTCAGCTGTATTTTAGAGTGTGTTCATTATCGCCACCATGGAGGGGGTTTCTTTGAGGGGTTTTGTGGAAGAGTTAATGTGGGGTGAGGAGGGCCTTCAGGTCTGGCTGGGTTGGTTAGGGTTGGGGGGAGAGCTCCTTGGTTACAAGAGGATAGTTAACTGGATCCACAATATTTTTTTTTGTATGAAAAGTTAGGTGAGGGGTTGGTACAGGTGCCGCGGGACGGCCCCAAGATAGTGTTATTGACACCCTTCACAAGACTGTTATGTTAGCGTTATCATATATATGTGTAGCATTCTGCTGGTGAGTGAGTTAATATACTTGTGTTATTTGGTTGTGCTTCTTCTTGTTGGTCTATATTGTATCTTGTTCTATCCTCTTGCTTTTCACTCTCACTCCCTGTCAACCACTCACTTTCCTCTTCCTTATGTCCCCCGTCAAGCCTCCCTCACCCCCCCCAAGTCCCCGTCAACTCCCTCCCCCCTCCTTCCCTCATTCCCCTGAATGTCTCCACGTATAACTACCCCGGCTCTCTCGTGTGACTTTCCAGGGCAAGTTTATAAGAGAGGTTTGACACAGCTGTGATAATGATGGCCGTTAGTACGTAATGGTCAGAGGGGATGATTCTCGCCAGGCGGGAGAGGAGGACGTATTCCTGGGGGAAGAGGAGGGGAGGGGTGGAAGGGTGAAGTATACATTGGGGGGTTTAAAATGGGGGATTAGTAAGGGGGAAAGTTCATGGAGGAGAAGTTAGGGGGGAAATTTCTTGTTGGGATGAGGACCCCCTTAACAAATTGATACTTGGAATAGAAAATGGGGAGATGCTCATAGGGAAAAGGGAATATAGAGGTGAGGGGGAGATTTACATGTTCAGAAAAAAATTGATTTAGGGGATGAGTATTCCAAATGAGTGTGGTGAGTGGGTGTGAGGGAAGGAAGAAAGTAGTCAAAGGGTCCTAGAGTGGGGGAGGAGGTGGCAAAGCAGAGGAAAAAAGTAGGTTGTAATGGAGGAAAGTTTCAAATAAGAGAAGCCGAGTGATTAATTTAGTGAACTATGCATCCCACCCCTATCCTGTGAGTAGTAGAGGACCCCCCCCCCTCATACTCATCCAATGAGTGGCAGTGAATTCTATACCAGTCTGTGAGTGATAGTGGCCCTATAAACCACTTCCTGTGAGTGGTAGTGGATTTCCACATTCATTTACATAATTATGTGAATAGTTTGGCTAACATAGTTTACATTTAGTCAGAGCTACTTCAGCAGGTGGTGTAAATTCCCAGTTAATTTTTTATCATATGTGGACACAGGAACAGACGACTACTTCTGACTGTTGTAACCTAACATAACATAACCTAACCTAAGCCTACCAGTAGTAACGTCTACAGTTCTGCAGACTATACAGGATGACCCATAGATAATTGTTTCTTCCTTTCACTTTTCATTTCCAATTACAGATATTATCCCATTTTGTTTCAGCTCTCGGTATATTACCGCCCTCAAGATGCTCATAGGCAGTCCAAGGTGGTCACCAACCTCATCCTCTTTAACACCACCGATGGGAGGAGGTTTCATTGCAACGAGTGAGTGAGAGATTCCGTTGCAAGGAGTAAAAGTTGCGATTGGGGAGGGAGGGACGGAGGGGGGGGGGGAATATTTGTTTACATCTTGGGGTGAAGAAAGCTGTGAGGACCTCCATGAGCTGCTCCCAGCCAGTAAGATCTGTCATCTTCTTAATGATAACGACGACGACTACGCTAAAACCTCCCCCCCCCCCAGCACAGGAGGGCCATATTCCAGGCTGCTGCGGATTCCAGGAATATTATGCTGGACGTGTGAGGGAAGAAGCAGATGGACAGACTGGAATGTGCTATTTGTCTCAGTCGTTAAGGGAAGGATTGGCGGCACTGTTGTTGGGTTGCTGACTCGAATGGCGTCGGGGCTCGCTGCTTGACTCATCTTTGGAGCGTATCTGGAAGGGTGAGTAACGTTCATTCTTCTTAATAACTCTCCCCGAAGGATGAGCACAGTTCACTCACCTTAAATACCCAGGATGAGGGATGAGTATGGTTCTCTCTTATTTGGCCAGCCTGAGCCATGAGTATTGCTCACTCTTCCTAAATACTCAGCATGGAGTATGAGTACAGTTCACAGTTCTTAAATATTCAGTCCGAAACATGAGCATGGTTAACTCCCCCTAAGTACTCAGCTTCAAAAATGAGTACGTTTCACTCCCTTAAATACTCAGCGTAAAGAATGAGTACGTTTGCAGGCGATGAGTCACAATGACGTGGCTGAAGTATGTTGACCAGACCACACACTAGAAAGTGAAGGAACGACGACGACGTTTCGGTCCATCCTGGACCATTCTCCAGTCTCAATGAGTACGTTTCACTCCCTTAAATACTCAACCTCAAGGATGAGTAACGTTTTACTCACGATTATTATTTAATTTAGTTAAGTGTCATGTTATAATTGTTCACGCAACTTTCAAAATACAGTTTGCAATTAATAATTATTATTACATATTTTTGTATAAATGAATAATGTACTTTTAAGTTTTGCAAAGTCATTTATAAATATATATATATATATATATATATATATATATATATATATATATATATATATATATATATATATATATATATATATATATTGCTGTTTACAAATAAGGTTTTTTTAATTTGACTAATATATGGAATTAACGAATTTGCAGGAGTTAATTGAAGTGTTTGCTCGTAGCTGTTCAACAGTGCTGACTGTCGAACCGCATCAGCATCTTGAAGGACTGGTAACTTATAGGCAGCACAGCCGTATACTGCCTTATACCGCCGTATACTGACGGGGAGTATAGGCACGAAGAATACTTCGCTCAGTAACGCAAGAACTGCGAACTGCAATTCCCCTCATCAACAGGAATTGGAAAGTCATCAACCTATGGGGATCGAACACCAATGAACCGATGGTGTTATGTGGTGTAGAGCAGTGAACTTCACCCAAAGCCAGCTGGTGTTCTTCACTCAAGCCAATTGGTGTATTTCACCCAAGCCAGCTGGTGTTCTTCACTCAAGCCAATTGGTGTATTTCACCCAAGCAAGTTGGTGTTCTTCACTCAAGCCAGCTGGTGTATTTCACTCAAGCAAGTTGGTGTACTTCACTCAAGCCAGCTGGTGTACTTCACCCAAGCCAGCTGGCGTGCTACAACACCCAGCGGGTGAATCATGTCCCCAGCCTAACAGTAGACGACCACCCCGGTGATTACACCAGAGCGGGAGGTGGGTGACAGTGTTCAACTACCCTTAACACCTCATTTAGCAAGGTTTCTCAAAGTATATATATCCGCTGTGTCATCCGTTTATAGAGAAAGAATTAATCCAGCATTTCATGAGAACTATAATTGACTATAATTGATTCTTGAAGATCTCACATTGTTATATTCATAATCATCAACGCAGTCATAGCACACTTAAAGTCACAGTTAATTATAGGATAATATAATTTCCATATTATATCGTATAATAATTTATTACAGAGATGTCATCTCATTGTTTCGACTAGTTTTTGAAGATATTGTTAATTTCAAACACAAACAATAATTCTATGGCATAATTACTTTTTTTCCAATTGGTGCTTCGTCAGGTATTTTTGTATATTCTCATCTTATATTTCCATGTACATAAATTTTGTATAATGTCAATAAATAATAAGATTTTGTTGTTGAATATTCAATTCAATAAATATATATATATCAGGCCAATTTATCAACCAATCATCTTATATAAAATCAATTTATCAATTAATTGACCAATTTATATAAAATCAACCAATTTATATAAAATCAGATCATTTGATAAAGTAACTTAGTAAATGCAAATGTGGTTAAAGTCTTTGTTTTGAAATATTATCCAATACATTGGATGTAATTTTCTGTTAAGGTTGTTCCATGAAAGTTCAGAAGTAACTTGGCCCACACACTGTCCTGTCAAGACTTTCCAGTTCTTCTACAGCTGCACACTGTTTCATCAAGACTACCATGACCCTCTACAGCTGCACACTGTTCCATCAAGACTACCATGGCCCTCTACAGCTGCACACTGTTCCATCAAGACTACCATGGCCCTCTACAGCTGCACACTGTTCCATCAAGACTACCATGGCCCTCTACAGCTGCACACTGTTCCATCAAGACCCCTCTACAGCTGCACACTGTTCCATCTTGACCCTCTACAGCTGCACACTGTTCTATCTTGACCCTCTACAGCTGCACACTGTTCCATCAAGACCCTTTACAGCTGCACACTGTTCCAAGACCCTCTACAGCTGCAAACTGTTCCATCAAGACCCTTTGCAACTGCACACTGTTCCATCAAGACCCTCTACAGCTGCAAACTGTTCCATCAAGACCCTCTACAGCTGCACACTGTTCCATTAAGACCATCTACAGCTGCACGCTGTTCCAAGACCCTCTGCTGCAGTTTAAATTTTTTACCAAGATCCTCTACAGCCACACACTGTTCCACCGAGGCCCTGTACAGCTGTACACTGTTTCACTAAGATTCTCAACACTCCAGTTGATCCTTGTAAACTCCCTCAAGGGCTGACAAGGTGTGATCGTTTCCAGCTTAGTCTTAAAAGTCCTCTTCACCAGCATCTTCTTCTTCCTTTCATCTAATTCCGCTGAACTACGCAAGTGACCCAGTGAGTGTGAACGCAAAGTGTTCCAGATGAGTACTGGAAGTGACACTTGTCTGGGGGTGAGTCTTGTGAGTCGCCATATGCAAGAGGTCTTCACAGTAGAACCTATTTGACGTTGTTTTGGTTCATAACGAACTAACGGAATCCCATTACCTCGTTTCCTATATATGCTGTGTCTTAACTTCGATGACAAAAGACTTACGTTAGCCGTCAGGGGGTCGTTAATGGATGGTGTTGAGATTGCGAAAGGAATCTGGGAGTAAATTCTAATTAAAAAAGTAAGAATTTAAAAACTCAAAAATCAATGAATGAATGTTCGTAATAAGGCATATAGGCATGGGATTTATTAATCGAAGCGCAAGCAACAAGATAATTAACGTATTCGATTGTTTTGAATACGTTATCGAATACATGGAATACGTTAATTAGTCAATTAACGTAATTAATCACGTCTGGGTCGTTAATGGTCGACCCAGACACGGGGGGTCGAAGATGTTCTTAAACAAGGAACTTTGCGCCTTAAACGAGCAGTAATATAAAGAGAAAACTTGGTTTGGTGTTGGGCTTATCATCCTCTGGAGGGTTATTGAGGCCACCAGCTGGTAGATTCTATGGTAAACTGATGGGGTAGAGCTCTCGTGTAGGTATCCCTGTGCAAGCCAAGCACTAAGCCAGTGTGGTTACGTAACATTGCCGGACGTACTTGGAGGGAAGTGGCTTGGGTCACCCCTTCTTCGGTCATAATTTCTCCTACCTTACAGTAATTAGAGGGGTAAGGAGAGCGGTTGTTACCCTATTATCCCATACACTATAGCTTCGCTTCCACCCCTCCTCCCCTTCTCCCCCCCCCCACACACACACACTATGAGAGAGGTTTGTTACTCTGTTCTCCCATGCACCACAACATGCCTCCCTCCCTCCCACCCCACACACACACTATGGGAAAGATGAGAGTTTGTTACTCCGTCTTACTATACACTTCAACATTACCCCGGTCCCACCACACATTATGGGAGAGGTGAGAGAGAGTTCTTACTCAACCAATCCATACACCAGAACATTAAAACATACTGTGGGAGAGGTGAGAGTTTGTTACTCATTCTATACACTTCAACATTACTCTCACCCACCCTATACTCTATGGGAGAAGTGAGAGGTTTGTTAATCCACCATCCCATGCACCACAAAATTACCCTCCCCTCCTCACTCCTTCCCTCCCACCCTTCACACTATGGGAGAGATGGGAGTTGTGGACGTATTTTAATAGTAAAATAAGTGTGCTTATACATTATCGTGAAATATCACTCAAAAACATTTTTTTTCTGATGAAGATTAGACCCGTCATGTCCCCAGTCCCACACTTTTATAGAGAGAGAACCTGTACTTTCTATTCCCACGCTGATCTGTCAAGATCCCTCTACTCTACTCGCGCCACGCTGCTCTGTGAAATATGTGTACTTCTATGTAAGATAATCTATGTACAGTACATACGCCGCCTGGCACTGTTTTTCTGCTCTACACTGCTTCAAGAAGACCCCCCCCTCTATAACTTTCCACTACAGCACTATTCTATAAAGATTCGATGTAGTTTAATCAGCTGTAAACTGCTTCACAAACTTTATATGCGCAGACAAACACACACACACACACACACACACACACACACACACACACACACACACACACACACACACACACACACACACACACACACACACACACACACACACACACACACACACACACACACACACACACACACACACACACACACACACACACACACACACACACACACACACACACACACACACACACACACACACACACACACACACACACACACACACACACACACACACACACACACACGCACACACACACATAAAAACACTGAAATGCTTTATTAGCTTCATTCACTTACTTTTAAGAAGCTGTGGACTTTCTCCTCTTCACCTCCTTTCCCTAACATGAAGATCACAAGCGGCCCCAGAGAGTGTGAACCCAAGTGTTCCAGAATGTGTATTGGAAGTAACACTGTCTGGGGGAGTGTCTTGTGAGTCTCTTAGAAGTTTACAATCATACTGCCTTAACTCTTCTACATTTACGATTGATGGAGAAGTGAGGGTTTGTTACCCCATCTCTCTGTAAACTGTTTCCTCGTTCACCCTATTTGGCTGGAGAGATGAGAGTTTGTTACTCCGTCTCTCCGTAAGCCTCACTTACATTATCATCTATGCCTCTATCACAGCTATCTCCTTTTCAAGTTCCACTTACACTACTATTTTTTCTTTCTCTGGCCATTTCACATCTCCCCTTCCTTTTCATCTTCCTTACCATTCCTTCCCTCTTCCAAGCTCCCCTCCTATTTCTTCCCTCTCTCTCTTTCCTGCCCTTCCTACCATGTCACCCCTTTCCCCCCCCTGGTGTGGAGTCAGGTAATTCCCAACAACCATTGTGGCACTCTCTAAACCAGTTACCAGTAATCCATAACACCTGACTCAGACCGGAGTCTGAGACCCGCAGACAAGAGGCAGTATCCTGGTGAACACATCTGTTCCACATCCTGGTGAACACATCTGTTCCACATCCTGGGGAACAGAACCCAAAGACATTAACCGCGAGACCCACTGAACCCATATATATATATAGGAAAGGAAACCCGCCACAACAGAAACCGTAGACAATTGAAATCCAAGGAACAGAATCCTTGGAAAAACAGGAATTGTGACACGCAGAATAGTATCCTTTGACAGATCTAAGTACCACGGAACAGAATTCGTAGAAAACTAAAAGTCGTAAAAGAGAATTCATTGACAGAACAGACCCATAATTGACAAAAAAAGTCATAATTTACATAGTTTCCATAATTTACAATTTACATAAATGACAGATCTCACAGAATAGAAACTTTTGAACGAAATGAAACCCATAGAACAGAACCCATTGGGCAGAATTGAGACCCCACGGGGCGGACACCCAAACATAGGAACTGACTTACAGAATAGAACCCTTAGACAAACGGAGAGACCCATAGAACTCAACCCAAAGGCAGGAACTAAGATTTGTAGATGAACTGAAAACCAGAGGACAGAACCTGTAAATACCTGTAGACGACTTGTGTGACCTGTAGACGACTTGTGTGACCTGTAGACGACTTGTGTGACCTGTAGACGACTTGTGTGACCTGTAGACGACTTGTGTGACCTGTAGACGACTTGTGTGACCTGTAGACGACTTGTGTGACCTGTAGACGACTTGTGTGACCTGTAGACGACTTGTGTGACCTGTAGACGACCTGTGTGACCTGTAGACGACTTGTGTGACCTGTAGACGACTTGTGTGACCTGTAGACGACTTGTGTGACCTGTAGACGACTTGTGTGACCTGTAGACGACTTGTGTGACCTGTAGACGACCTGTGTGACCTGTAGACGACTTGTGTGACCTGTAGACGACTTGTGTGACCTGTAGACGACCTGTGTGACCTGTAGACGACTTGTGTGACCTGTAGACGACTTGTGTGACCTGTAGACGACTTGTGTGACCTGTAGACGACTTGTGTGACCTGTAGACGACCTTTGTGACCTGTAGACGACCTGTAGATGACCTGTAGACGACCTGTAGACCAACAGACTCGTAGAACTATACCCACAGATACTGTCACCTGTAGACAGAAACTCATACAGTATCGAACAAAACCAATAGACAGGAAGAAAGACCAGAAGCCCTAGGACAAAAAAACTAAGACCCGTAGACAGGAATACAAACTCATAGAACAGAACGAGGCAGACATAGACAGACCCACCAAACAACGAGTGAACATGAACTGAGGCCCATAGAACAGAGCTTCTAGACAGAAACTAAGACCCACAACAGACAGACGCACCAAACAACGAGTGAACATGAACTGAGGCTCATAGAACAGAGCTTCTAGACAGAAACTAAGACCCACAGCAGACAGACCCATCAAACAACGAGTGAACATGAACTGAGGCCCATAGAACAGAGCTTCTAGACAGAAACTAAGACCCACAACAGACAGACCCATCAAACAACGAGTGAACATGAACTGAGGCCCATAGAACAGAGCTTCTAGACAGAAACTAAGACCCACAACAGACAGACGCATCAAACAACGAGTGAACATGGACTGAGGCCCATAGAACAGAGCTTCTAGACAGAAACTAAGACCCACAACAGACAGACCCACCAAACAACGAGTGAACATGAACTGAGGCCCATAGAACAGAGCTTCTAGACAGAAACTAAGACCCACAACAGACAGACCCACCAAACAACGAGTGAGCATGAACTGAGGCCCATAGAACAGAGCTTCTAGACAGAAACTAAGACCCACAACAGACAGACGCACCAAACAACGAGTGAACATGAACTGAGGCCCATAGAACAGAGCTTCTAGACAGAAACTAAGACCCACAACAGACAGACCCATCAAACAACGAGTGAACATGAACTGAGGCCCATAGAACAGAGCTTCTAGACAGAAACTAAGACCCACAACAGACAGACCCATCAAACAACGAGTGAACATGAACTGAGGCCCATAGAACAGAGCTTCTAGACAGAAACTTAAGACCCACAGCTCACAGACAGAAACTTGAGACCACGTAGAATAGACTCCGTAGACAGGAACTGACGGAAGAGAGCGTGGGGGGGGGGGGGGAGGGGTTAGAAAAAAAAACAGGCCAGCGACCATGAGGCAAAAGGAAGGACGAGGTAGGAGGCGGAGCAGGAGGCGAGGCTGGCCAGGTAATGGATGATTATTGCTCCTGCAGAAGGTGGGAACTGGCCATCAAGAGGCATCATGTCTTTCTAAATGCGCCTCATAATTCCACCTTATTGCTCTTCGATTAATTAAAGAAAGTATTAAAACCTGGTGTATAGCTCAGAGGGAGAGGGAGGGGGAGGAAATGACCTCCCAGTAGGAAGTTTTTACGGGCCCCCACATGAGCCTTTAATTAAAATTGTATATATGACGGCATTATCGTGATTCACATCGGATTATGCCTACCTTCCACCAGTGTGTGTTCTGATGGTCGTTAATGACCAGTTTAGTTCACTAATTCACCGCCATGGTGATTATTTGAGCTCCTAATTGTGTTCCGTGTTTCCATTTTCTCAGACCCCTTCTCTATCCAGTATTCCACATTCTTATAATCCTTAAGTTAACATGTATACCACATTCTCATAATCCTTAAGTTAACATGTATACTACATTCTCACACTCCTTAAGTTAACATGTATATCACATTCTCACAATCCTTAAATTAACATGTATACCACATTCGCATAATCCTTAAGTTAACATGTATACTACATTCTCACACTCCTTAAGTTAACATGTATACCACATTCTCACAATCCTTAAATTAACATATACACCACATTCTCACAATCCTTAAATTAACAAGTATACCATATTCTCACAATCCTTAAGTTAACATGTATACCACATTCTCATAATCTTTAAATTAACATATATACCACATTCTCATAATCTTTAAATTAACATATATACCACATTCTCATAATCCTTAAGTTAACATATAAAAAAGATTAACGCCTAATCCCCCTCTACGATAACACGTGAACAAAATAAACTCACTAAATTAACTAATTTTTTTTAGAGGGGGTAAAGTACTTAAAAGCCATAATGAATTCTGAACAAGCCCCAAGGTGTCTTACGCCAGCAAGCAACCAGTAGCAATGGGTAGTGTTGGCGGAATAAATCTTGATACTTGCTGTGAGATTTTTGCGGCTTGTCCCTCTGGCTTAACCAATTAGTTTTTCTGTGGCGGGCGTGAGAAACATAACTTCTGGCTCGCGGTTGCGTTCATTTGTCCATGAGGGGAAAGTGCTTATATTCCCACACACACTCACACACACACTCGGTTAATGCTTACAAAAGGTACACATACGCGGAGGTCTTTTTTTTTATATATAGCATTTGTCTGTAGAGGAGGAGCCCGTATCGGTTCTTGGAGGGTCGGCGTTCGATGCTAAATTTGGGTACCGATCCTTCTCACCATGTCCTCATATCCTAGATCCCAGAGTCTTCTTCAAGCTCAAATTCAGTTAAAAAAAACTCATGCTTAAGGTTTTAACCTCATGTGAGTTATACATAAGGTCATATGTGTATAACTTGTAAGTTATTCATACATACGGTTAAATCTCACGTAAGTTATTTGTAATTAAGATAACTTACACAAAAAATCACAGTAAATTATTTACCTAAAAGATTATTTATCCCAAAAGAAGTTTATATTAATAGCAAAGCCTGTCATTACAGTGCCTTCCAAAGTGTCATGTAATCACACTGGCTTATGGGTTTATTCCCACAATTACCTTATTACTTTACCACCTGGTCCAGGGTGCGTTTATTGGCTGCTCGGCCTCCAGCGATGTAGTTGTGGCCTGTGTGTGTAGGGAGGAGCTCTGCACCCTCTTGCATCTTGTAGTGCTCTCCAGCACCACCTCTTCACAGTCTTTAGCTCTACACTCTTGTGGGTATTCAGCACTACGCTTCAAAGGTCTTCAGGTTTAAACAATAGGGGTCACACAGCACTACACAATAGGGGTCACAGCACTACACAATAGGGGTCACAGCATTACACAACAGGGTCACACAGCACTACACAATAGGGGTCACAGCACTACACAACAGGGCCACACAGCACTACACAATAGGGCCACACAGCACAACACAACAGGGCCACACAGCACTACACAACAGGGTCACACAGCACTACACAATAGGGGTCACACAGCACTACACAATAGGGGTCACAGCACTACACAATAGGGTCACACCACTACACAACAGGGTCACAGCATTACACAATAGGGTCACAGCACTACACAATAGGGGTCACACAGCATTACACAATAGGGGTCTTCTCCAAAATAACATTTACTTTGTCTGTTCCAGGTCCTAGTGAATTTTTTCTATCGAATGCAGTTGTTAAAAACAATCCAAATAAAATTGATTTCTTCGGACTTAGGAAAATTAAGAAATATCAAAGAAAACTTCATTATTTAAGGTTGAGACAACTTTTGTAATAATAGGAATTTGATTGGCCAGCACAGTAATCGAACCAGACAATTTGTCGTTGTCGTTGTCAAAGAGGGGCCTGACGGCTGAATGGAGAGCGCTCAAGATTCGTAGTCCTAAGGTTCCGGGTTCGATCCCCGGCGGAGGCGGAAACAAATAAGCAGAGTTTCTTTCATCTTGATGCGCCTGATCACCTAGCAGTAAATAAGTACCTGGGAGTTAGGCAGCTGCTACGGGCTGCTTTCTGGGGGGATGTGTAACAAAAAGGAGGCCTGGTCGAGGACCGGGCCGCGGGGACGCTAAGCCCCGTAACCATCTCAAGATAACCAAGAAAGATCCCTTGTCTAGGCCGCAGTCACATCTGGCTAGTTATAGGCCTAGCCATTACCAGAATAATCACCAACTTAGTGACGAACCCTCAATACATTCACTATGTAGGGTATATGTAAATCTGTGTATCTATGTATTTGCGTATGTGAGATAGCTTAGCATATTAAAAGCACCAAATCACCTTCTGTGGTTGATTGTTCAATAAACCCTTGAACTATATGTTTAACACATCTCTAACCCTGTCCATGGAGGACAGAAGAAACTGTATATATGCTGGTTAGCATTGTAAATGTGTGGCCACGTCTGTGGTAGAAAATAATTATAATAAAAAAAAAAAATACATTCACTTGAACTCTGTATGATAGTGAATGTGAAACTGTAAAAGATGTCAGGTCTCCTGGCCTAATGCACAATCAATTATGTAAATATTGAATTTAATCTGTTGTATTGGAAGACATTCTAAATGTGTATCCTTAATTTTCTAGTCCAGATTAGTGTTTTTAATTGTATATCATGAACAACCGCTGTCCTGTGTGGCAGTAAAAATAGAAAGTTTTATTTAAACAAAATTGTAATTAAAACAAGTAATTTCTGATAATTAATAATTCCCGTTGTCGGGGACTGAAAGCCTGAATGTACATGTACACCCAGGCTTCATGTACTGAGTGTACCTGTGTACATGTACACTCAAGCGTGTATCAAATCCCTCCCTTTCATTTTTCCTACTAGGTTGACCCCCCTCCCCATCCAGGATTCAACCCCCCAAACAGTCACCTAACTCCCGGGTACCTATTTGCTGTTAGTTGAAAGGAAACGTGCCCAACCATTTCTGTTCGGCCCGGGAATCGAATCCGGGATCATCGAATGCGAGTCGAGAACGAAGGTAACTGTACTTCGAGATTCCTGGTGTACTACGAGAAACCTTAATGTTGTATAATGTTGTTGAGTGTAGTCTGAGAGAGATATGATCGTTGACCAGACCACACACTAGAAGGTGAAGGGACGACGACGTTTCGGTCCGTTCCTGGACCATTCTCAAGTCGATTGTGAATAACTTGAGAATGGTCCAAGACGGACCGAAACGTCGTCGTCCCTTCACCTTCTAGTGTGTGGTCTGGTCAACATTCTTCAGCCACGTTATTGTGACTTATCGCCTGCATAGAGGTATGATCTTACACACAGAAATCACAATTGCGTGATGCGTCAAATGAAATCCACGGCACTTGTGGATTTGTTCATATGAGCGTTATATTCTACAACTTCATGACCCGTTGTGTTTTGTAGGGTCCTCTGTCCCGTCTTGCAGTGGACATGAGCAACATCCTCACTGCCATAAGGTCAAATTGAATTACCTTGATCAGTGTGTATATATTTAAATAATAAAGATGGTATAATTATAATTGATGTTAAGTTCTTTCTGCCTCCCTGCACAACATTCGTATCTTGCTACGTTCTTCCTAGAACATCCCTTAGATCCTGCAACACTTCACACAGCATGTCTGTTGCAACTCGTCCTCTTAAAAAAAAAAAGTCACTTTTGGTTCGTATGCGTCGCTATGGCCAAATTTGGTCGTAATTTTAAATGAAATCGACTCACAAAAGTGACGTACTGTCCCGTTTTCTGTTTGAGTCGTCCGGCTTTCTCGGTAAGGTTAGAAGAGGAAACTTTCAATTAACGTTTTTCATAACGTTTTGAAACTTTATGAGAATTTCCTGCCCACCTAACCTACCAGAGGACCACTTAACTTACTGTTGTTGAAAAAAAAAATCCCAATTTATTTTCATTTTTTTTCATTTTCAAATTACGTCCACTTTCGGCCATACTGGTAAACGGCCAAAAGCGACGTTATTTTTAAGAGGACAGGTTGCACCACACACCTGTCTCTAGGTGTGTGATGAACCTAGAGCTCTGTCTATACCGCTCTAGGTGTGAGCGGTATAGACAGAGCTATACCGCTCTGTCTCCAACACAAAGTCAACACTTCTCCCTTCTACAAAGTTACAGTGTCCTGTCTATTTTTGCACTTGCTTCGTCGTCAGCACTGCTTCTACCTCTGCTTCACACAGGTTTATTTCTCTGCCGCCTGCTTATCCACGTCACTGTGTCTTTCATTCACACAGGTTTATTCATTTGTATCTTAACCCTGGGGTTTAACGTAACATAGATTTATATCCTACAAGATTTATTTTTCCCCTCATTATTATTGAAGTTATCGCCTCTTATCCACACTGATCTGATCAATCACTCTTCCCTTTCCGTTCCTCCCCCTCCGTTCTTTCTGATTTACTTTTCTCCTTCACTCCCTCCCTCCCTCCCTCTCTCCTTCTCTCTCTTCCCTCTCTCCCTCACTGCTCAATCACCCTAGCAGTCAGCTCCTCCCTCACTAGGCCCCTCTCGCCTTGTAAGAACAACACTCCTCCGAGACATTTTTCTCCCTGTGACCCTCACCAGGTCTTTATCCTTTTTGTGAATCATTCGTGTTTTTCCTCTTTTTTTTGGTTTACTTGATTCACTGCTTATCCCTGTTTTCGCTTCTCTTCCTCTGCCCAGCACGAGCGTCCCCTGCTCCTCCTGTGCCGCAGCTCTGTCCACCCATACAACAGTTCCTCTCCTCTGACAGGGACCCCCATAACCCCTCCACAAGTACCCCAACCCCTCCACCAGCACCCTAACCCCTCCACCAGCACCCCCAATCCCTCCACCAGCACCCCAACCCCTCCACCAGCACCACCAACCCCTCCACCACCACCCCCAACCCCTCCATGACTTCCCCTCCCCCCCTGAGTTATCGCTCTCTCTGCACCAGTCATGGGTCGGACTCAGAAACGGACAGTAATTAGTAGGTACTGCTAATTTATAAGACGGACTCTCTCGACCCCTACAAAACTCATCTCTGGACCGACGGCTCTTTGATATATTAATGTTTTACCTGGTGGACACCCTTTCCCCCTTCCCCCCCTTCCCCCACTTACCTTAACCCCCTCCCGCCATCACTCTTCACTCAGTCTTACCCCTTGCCTTAGCCAGGCATCTTCCCCCACACTTTACCCAAGGGCACATCTTCCTCCCCTGCCTAGCCTTCCATGTGGGCATTGGAAGCCTCGGTGTTTAGTTCCAGTTCAGTGATCTGATAACTGGTATTTGGAGGTCAGGAGGCTGTGTCGGGGAGAGATGACACCAACAAGGCCACCACGGCTTAACACCCTTCTCACACCTCAACCTCCTCCAGAGCCTTATAGTTTCTCAGAGGCTTATTAATAGCCTCGGCAGCGAATGAATGCTGAGTGTGATGCAAATCTCTGCCGCTGCGGAATGACCGAAAGGTCCGAAGGAAACGGTGCTGAATAGAGAAGAGGCGAATGAGATGCCTTTCCGCATGAAGATATGAGCCGAGGAGCCCCGAGGTCCAGGTGCTAAATTTCATCTTTCTTACAGATTAGTGTTTTGTGGTCATTCACTCGTTGCATGCAAGTCTCGTTCGTCATCTCTCACAGGGAGAAACGAATTTCAACTGACGGAGAAGGTCACGAATTCTTTCGAAGGTGATGAAGCACAACAAGAAATCCATGGTTTGGGAAGGTGAAGATGTCGCTGGACAGGCGTGGAGGTGCTTTGTTCCTGGTGTGCTTGATAATAAATTTAAATTACATTTAATAAAATGTAAAATACTTGTTAAGATTTAGTATTTACATCTTGTAATGATACATTTGCTGCATTCATATAAATCCATAAAAAAGGCTTTCGTTGTATAGGAGAGTGATTAAAACGACAAACTCAGAATAATTTAATAAAAAAAAACGCCTAAAATCCTATTTTTTGTTATTATAATACAATTACAAACAATGTAGATTACAACTAACTATATTTAAAGTATGTGAATGTATCACATCACCTTCAATTTCATATTTATTTTAGCATCTGTATTTATTACTCAAAATAAAAATGTTTTGAAGCTTACCGAGTTTTCTGCAAATGCAAAACAGATGAAACAATATCATGTTCTCCCTCTGCAAGTGAATAGCCTTGGAACAAGCTTTTTGGTGGGAGAATCGACGTTCCACTGGATCACCCCTGGAAAAAATAGACGTACCATGCACTAAGGGTTATTTTATTCTGTTTCTCAATGCTCGGTGCTGTAGGAGTATTGGGCACAGCAAGTCTGCTGGAGTGGAAATAACACGGGTATTCTCTCTCTCATACACACACACACACACACACACACACACACACACACACACACACACACACACACACACACACACACACACACACACACACACACACACACACACACATACACACATTGTATACCACATATGTCAGGCCAATCCTGGAGTATGCAGCCCCAGCATGGAGTCCATATCTAGTCAAGGATAAGACTAAACTGGAAAAGGTTCAAAGATTTGCCACCAGACTAGTACCCTAGCTGAGAGGTATGAGCTACGAGGAGAGACTACGGGAATTAAACCTCATTTCGCTGGAAGACAGAAGAGTTAGGGGGGATATGATCACCACATTCAAGATTCTCAAGGGAATTGATAGGGTAGATAAAGACACGCTATTTAACACAAGGGGCACACGCACAAGGGGACACAGGTGGAAACTGAGCGCCCAAATGATCCACAGAGATATTAAAAAGAACTTTTTTAGTGTCAGAGTGGTTGACAAATGGAATGCAGTGATGTGGTGGAGGCTGACTCCATACACAGTTTCAAGTGTAGATATGATAGAGCCCAGTAGGCTCAGGAATCTGTACACCTGTTGATTGACGGTTGAGAGGCGGGACCAAAGAGCCAGAGCTCAACCCCCGCAAGCACAAATAGGTGAGTACACACACACACACACACACACACACACACACACACACACACACACACACACACACACACACACACACACACACACACACACACACACACACACAGAATCTGAAACTTTATTCGCAACAAAGAACATTTAGGTTACAATTTAAATGATAACGTGTATTAGAAAACCACTGTGTAATTGTAATGATAACAGCAGTATTGCTAATAATAGTAGTAGTGATAACAATTGATATGCCTATTCGTAAAGGCAATACTATTAGTTATTAACCAAAGTAACAGCAACAGCAGGTCTAGCAGTGACAAGATTACAAGTTAACAGCAGCAGTAGTAGTAACAGCAATTGTAACATGTGACAAGAAACAACAGGTGAGCAGTTACTGAAACAGTCGACGGGGGTGCTGAACCATCTCGTTCTTGTATATGTAACAAGCGTCAGATTTTGAAGTGTTTTGAACAAGCGTACGAACCTACACAACCCACCTAACGTACCATTATAGTTTCAACATCAATAAAACGATGTTTTAATATTCTATTAAAGCACCTGAAATTTTGACGCTGTGGTCGATAATCACATAACTGCGGTGCATTGAGAGTACAGGTAAAGCGGGGCTACAGAGCTGATGTTCAACCATGCAAGCAGAACTAGGTGAGCACACAACAAGCCTTTTACAAATCTGTCTCATACGGCATTTTTGTTTCTAGCTTGACATTATAATTGCTACTTGATGATATAACCTTAAGAAAGAGCTGTGGCGCAGGGACTGACTGGGCAGATTCTAATTAAAGATACATAACAGGGTTTCAGAAACCTGAGTGGGTGGGTTCCTTGTTACGTGGGCGTTGAGCGTTCAGGTTGAGCCTGAGAAACCTTCCTGATCCCTAACTGTGTAGTCACACACTTGTTCTGACGACTAGTGTGTTCGTAGTCACTCTGTTCACATCCGCCTACTGCAGTCTGCTTCCTCTCAGTTACTCCACGCAGTCCTGTGTATAGCAGTCTGCTGCCTCCCAGTTACTCCACGCAGTCCTGTGTACAGTAGTCTGCTTCCTCGTAGTCACTTCATGCGCTCCTGTTTACAACAGTCAGGCTTTTTTCCTAGCTAGGACCGATTTTTCCTAGCTAGGCATTCATATCTTGTACCTCACCTGTCAATCCACAGTTGTCTTCATCGCCATTCTTAAGTAAACGTTCTTAACCTTTTCATATTATCTGTCAATCTTCATTTGTCACCCGTCATCTGTCATTATTTCCACCGTCCTTCTCCATTGTCACCTGCTCCTGGATGGTAATGCTTTTTCAAGCATAAATCTCTAAACCTCATTGCAAATTATGTTGCAAAGAACGACGGTGGTGGCGTCGGTAACGGAGGAGGAGCCAGGCTCGAAGAAAATTATTTAACTAATCTCTAGTCCATTATGACGCGCGGAAAACTTCATGTGGCTTCACTGAAGAAACGGATCATCCTGTTGAACCCACTCATTTTCTCAGAGGATGTTGAACCCCTTGTGACCAATCTGCCTTGGAACCAACACTGACTCTACGACTTTTAGAGTTATGGCTCGCTGGGAAATGTTAAGATGAGCGTCCGAGGAGCCCACGAGTGCGTAAAACTGTACAGTTTTAGTTTCTCGAGGAACCCATAAAACACGACTAACATGTAAAACTGCTAAGGTTCATTTCTGTTTCCAAAATATTAAAACCAGGAGCAGCATATGAAACCGTAAAGTTTAATTTTCACGAGGAACTCATAAAAGCCTGGTAGGATGGAAGACTAGTATTTTATTTCTGTAAAATACACACGAAAAGAACAAGACAACAGATATTTATATATATATATATATATATATATATATATATATATATATATATATATATATATATATATATATATATATATATATATTATATATATTTTAAAAACAATGGAAGGGAGTACCACCTCTAGCTGGAAGAAGGGGGACCCATAGCCTCGGAGGAAACCACGCATAACGCATTAGAGGGAATGTTTAGATCCCCTCCAATACAGTTTCTGTGTGCTTTTCTCCTACCACCCCCTTCCTTTTTTTATTTTTTGTGCTTTATTATGCATTTGATGGTATATATATATATATATATATATATATATATATATATATATATATATATATATATATATATATAAATTCAGCCCATTCAGGCTTGTTCGCATATATATATATATATCCTTTGGTACCTTAGGAATATATACACACATAAGTATCACAGCTACATCAAAGAATTCACACACACACAAAATATGTTAACTAAAAATCCATTTATAACAATTGCATCGCTACAAAACTGTTGGTAATACATTATTAGACCCAGCAACATATATACAGTAATTCCCAAGAGCTGTATATGAGTCCTACAAAAATATACACACACACTGAGGGCGATTTATGCCAAGATGAGATGATGATGAAGCAGATGGCCCACGATGCTATGTTAATGAGTGGGGGAACCAGCCACAATATGGAAATTACCTTTAAAATGTATACCAGCTTATGAAGGATTATCTGAGGAGATTACTTGTATATTACTTGCAACGAGATTTTGGAGTAAATTAGTGTGTTTTTGTTGCTATTATAATTTTAATTTTATTAATGTAAATGAAAATAATTATAATAATGATGATTACTATTAATACTTTTGATATTTTTGTTTTGTTTTTCTCCAGTGCTTCGTTTTTGTTCAATATGTTTAAGAAAGGTTACTCGCAAAAGTCTTCAAACTGAATAATTTCTTGAGAAAATATTGAGGCAGTGAGATGGGGTGAAAATTGTGTTCTTGGACCCCCAGTGCTATCCAGCATAGATTTTCTAGTGATCTCTGTGGACAGTGTTAGAGATATGTTCAGTATAGGGAGGGAGCCGGTCGGCCGAGCGGACAGCACGCGGGACTTGTGATCCTGTGGTCCTGGGTTCGATCCCAGGCGCCGGCGAGAAACAATGGGCAGAGTTTCTTTCACCCTATGCCCCTGTTACCTAGCAGTAAAATAGGTACCTAGGTGTTAGTCAGCTGTCACGGGCTGCTTCCTGGGGGTGGAGGCCTGGTCGAGGACCGGGCCGCGGGGACACTAAAAACCCCCGAAATCATCTCAAGATAACCTCAAGATAGTGTGGGTTGATAAACATTTAGTAATAAGAGAGCGATTCAAGTGTTTTTAATGACTATAAAAAAATAGTTACGTCCTACGACTATTAAAAATGCTTCAGAGATGATCCCGCCAATCCTGTCTGAATATATGTAAATGCGACTCGTATGGAGACAACGCTTATCAAGGAGATCAATTGCAATGCAATTTCTTTCTTTATTATGCACCCTATACCCATAAAAATCACCATTTGAGCACACAACAACAAACAGACTTAAGGCTTTTCATTCTTCTTTTAGGAAATTAATTTTGTTAGGAATCTAATTAGTGATCTAATGCTAGGAGTGTACCCAGCCTGGCAAAGCCTGGCTGATGCCTATGTCAAGTGAAATATTGCCCCAAGATTAAGCTAGAAACAGGTTGAGAAACTTGAGGTAGAGCGAGGCAGGACCTGGTCAACAACTTATACTCTGATATGTGGAATGTGTTATCGAAAGAAAATTGATTCGCAATGCTTACCTTTCATGACAATGTCAACACTGCTAAACCACTTGATAGGCCTTACGGCCAACATCAAACTTAATGGTTGGTCAGTGATCTATTGTGTTGGCCTTAATAACCATCCAGAGGTTGATAGGACTTAAGCCCAACACCAAACCGAAAACAGATGGAGTGGTGAACCTTCTTCTTGAGGTTATCTTGAGATGATTTCGGGGTTTTAGTGTCCCCGCGGCCCGGTCCTCGACCAGGCCTCCACCCCCCAGGAAGCAGCCCGTGACAGCTGACTAACACCCAGGTACCTATTTTACTGCTCTTACTGTTATAAACTTACAAGTTTATAACCTTCCGTTATAAACTTGTGGGGGAATAGCAGGTGTACTATACAGTCCTATCATTATTGGAGGCTCGACTGAACCTCACACCTGTGATGTATGGAGGTGGTGGTAGTGGTGTATGAGTATAATTTTGTATAATGATGCTTCGTTGTATGATAGTGGAGTTGCATGATGACGGTGTTGTATGACAGTGCTGGTGTATGATGACAGTGTTGTATGATGGTTGTGATAATGAAGAGTGGGAAACGTGTTACCATTTAGACTATGAATTTGTATTTTAATGCACGGCTGTATTAATGGTGGAGTTTGGAGGTGACATGGTGTAGTTGCGTTTGTGTATTTTCGTGGCTCTGGTTTTGTATATGTGACAACTCACATAATTGTGAGTTGTCACATATACCATTGTGCTCACCTAATTGTGCTTGCGGGGGTTGAGCTTTGTCTCTTTGGTCCCGCCTCTCAACTGTCAATGAACTGGTGTACCGATTCCTGAGCCTACTGGGCTCTGTCATATGTACATTTGAAACTGTGTATGGAGTCAGCCTCCACCACATCACTGCCTAATGTATTCCATCCGTTAACTACTCTGACACTGAAAAAGTTCCTTCTAACGTCCCTGTGGCTCATTTGGGTACTCAGTTTCCACTTGTGTCCCCCTTGTTCGTGTACCACCAGTTTTGAATAGTTTATCCTTGTTTACCCGGTCGATTCCCCTGAGGGTTTTGTAGGTTGTGATCATGTCTCCCCTTACTTTTCTGTCTTCCAGTGTGTGTGTGTGTGTGTGTGTGTGTGTGTGTGTGTGTGTGTGTGTGTGTGTGTGTGTGAAGACTCTGAAGGAATCCTATTGTTATATACACACACGCACAAGGAACGAAACACCGTGTCCGTGACTGATGTTGTTTCTCGGGTACAGCTCTGTTGCTGCTGCTGTTGCTACTGTTGCAGCTGCTACTGTTGTTACTGCTGATATTGTTGTTGCTACTGTTATTGTTGTTGCTGCTGCTGCTACTACTGCTGGTGCTGTTGCAACTCCTGCTTTTGTTGCAACTGCTGTTTCGGCTGCTATTGCTGCTATTACTACTACTACTGCTGCTACTGTTGCTGCTGCTACTGTTGTTGTTGCTGCTACTATTGCTGCTGCTGGTACTGTTGCTACTGTTGCTGTTGCTGCTACTGTTGTTGTTGCTGCTACTGTTGCTGCTGCTGCCAAGCCAGCGTACGATTGTGGCAGCATAACCTCTTTAAATCGAGCGGCGATAGTTCGTGTGCTGGCGTAATTGGATCTTTCCCCTCGTCATATACTACAGTAATGGCCGGCCTTGTGTCACACAGGCACAACCTCCCCCCAGTCTCGCCAGGTTCATACTCCCATCTCTAGACTGTTGCATTCCCAGCCTATTGAGAGGACGTGGCGTAGTCTCCTCTTGACCCGGACGTTTCATTCGTGATGCATATTTCTAAATTTAGTTAGGATTTTTTTGTTATGCATCTATCCTTTGCTGGAGATGATAATTAACAAGTTTTTTTTTTGGTATTAATACAGCAGCGAGGACGTTGTGTTATGTGTGTGTGTGTGTGTGTGTGTACTCGCCTAGTTGTGCTTGCGGGGGTTGAGCTTTTGGCTCTTTGGTCCCGCCTCTCAACCGTCAATCAATCAACCGATATTTTTTCCACGCGCACACACACACACACACACACACACACACACACACACACACACACACACACACACACACACACACACACACAGAGGTATGAGGTATGCCCCGGGACCAAAGAGCCAAAGCTCAACCCCCGCAAGCACAAATAGGTGAGTACACACACACACACACACACACACACACACACACACACACACACACACACACACACACACACACACACACACACACACACACACACACGGGAGGCGGGAACCAAGAGTCAATGCTCGATCCTGCAAGCACAAATAAGTGAGTATACACACTCACAACTGCGGCGTATGCGAGGCTGGCTAATATCAGAACTGCCTTCAGGAACTTGTGTAAAGAATCATCAAGAACCTTGTATACCACAGATGTAAGATCAATCCTGGAGTATGCGGCCTCAGCATGGAGCCCGTACCTTGTCAATCCCAAGGCGATGCTTGAGAAAGTTCAGAGGCATGCCAATAGGCTAGCCCCAGAACTAAGAGGCATGAGTTACGAGGAAAGGCTGTGTGAAATGCACCTCACGACACTGGAAGACAGAAGAGTAAGGGGAGACATGAACACTACCTACAAAATTCTCAAAGGAATTGACAGGGTTGAAAAGGATAAACTATTTAACACAGGTGGTACGCGAACAAGGGGACACAGGTGGAAACTGAGTACCCAAATGAGTCACAGGGACGTTGGAAAGAACTTTTTCAATGTCAAAGCAGTTAGCAGTTGGAATGCATTAGGCACACACATTATTCACAACTAGGTGAATACACAGGAATCAGTCCGTAATGTAATGTGGTGGAGGCAGACTCCAAACACAGTTTCAAATGTACATATGATAGAGCCCAATAGGCTCAGGAACCTGTACACTAGTTGATTGACAGTTGAGAAGCGGAACCAAAGAGCCAGAGCTCAACTCCCGCAAGCACAACTAGGTGAGTAGACGTGAATCAGCCCGTAGCAGCGGTCTAACTCCCTGGTACCTATTTACTGCTAGGGGAACAAGGC
>NW_025561011.1:92500-94030 GCF_020424385.1 Procambarus clarkii | reverse complement strand
CGCTTCCACTACACATAAGGGACATAACTGGCCGACCCTTCACAGTGTTCAAGAGAGAACTATCAACATCAGAGGCCCGAGACTGTTCAACACGCTTCCACTACACATAAGGGACATAACTGGCCGACCCCTCACAGTGTTCAAGAGAGAACTATCAACATCAGAGGCCCGAGACTGTTCAACACGCTTCCACTACACATAAGGGGCATAACTGGCCGACCCCTCACAGTGTTCAAGAGAGAACTATCAACATCAGAGGCCCGAGACTGTTCAACACGCTTCCACTACACATAAGGGACATAACTGGCCGACCCCTCACAGTGTTCAAGAGAGAACTATCAACATCAGAGGCCCGAGACTGTTCAACACGCTTCATAACTGGACACGGACCCTGGATATGAGGACAAGGAGCTGGGATATGAGGACAAGGAGCTGGGATATGAGGACAAGGAGCTGGGATATGAGGACAAGGAGCTGGGATATGAGGACAAGGAGCTGGGATATGAGGACAAGGAGCTGAGATTTGAGGACAAGGAGCTGGGATATAAGGACAAGGAGCTGGGGTACAAGAAGTGAGTGAAGGAATAGTGCCCAATCACCACGACCACCTGGATTCAGTGCCCAACCAGCTGCTAGAGAATGTTGTAACCGAGGCCCCACATGGTCAACAATACCACGGATCTGTCCCGGCCATATCTAGTGACCATTATCAATACGACCAAGGCTATGACCGCCCGCTGATAAAATAGTCATAACTTTGGCGATATATATATTGTTATCTGTATGGTCATTATATCAAGTGGTCATTATAACTAGCACTATGGTCATAATGTTTAGTGCTATTGTCTAAGGTCATGAATGTCATTATATGTTGGGTCATTATTCTTAATATTTTATGGGGATAGTTAGGTTAGTGTCAATATTTGGGCCATTAATATGTATAATGTTGTCATTTCTGTCATGGGAATAGTTGAAGTAGGCCTATTGCAGTTATCACGCCAGTAGGCCTTTTACAGTTGTTAGTGAGCACGCCAGTAGGCCTATTACAGTTGTTAGTGAGCACGCCAGTAGGCCTATTACAGTTGTTAGTGATCATGCCAATAGGCCTATCACAGTTGCCCCGGTACAGTGACTACAGAACAGCAGTGTGAGGACCGCCGGCTACAGTAACGAGGCTTTGTTTACACTCTCACCCAGAGTAAACAAAGGCCCTTCCCGCCAAACACACACCGAAACTACGACGTTGGTACAACGTTCGAACAAGTTTGAACACCTCCTAACCAGTTATAACAACCAATATAACAAGTTGTAACAACGTTCTAATACGTCATAAACATGTTAAGCCAAGATGTAACAACTTTATTACAAGTTGTAACAAGCGGAAAATAGAGACAGTTACGGTTTGTGTTTCCAGGGTTGTGTGCGCCTGCTGCCGCTCAGCTGTTTACGGGAGAGCCGCTTTGGCACTCTTGGAGGAATTATTAGAGATCTGAAGATGATAGTTTGTGATGTGTTCACTCTTCGTGGCGG
>NW_025561011.1:70000-87500 GCF_020424385.1 Procambarus clarkii | reverse complement strand
GGATGAGTAGGATGAGTAGTGGTGTTCAGAAGGGTCTCCCAAGATACTTATTAGTCCTAACACACTCACTCACACACTCACACACACACACACACAACACACACACACACACACACACACACACACACACACATACACACACACACACACACACACACACACACTCACACACACACACACACACACACTATCACTACGTACAAAATAGTAACAGGAATTGATAAAATCGACAGGGAAGACTTCCTGAGACCTGGAACTTCAAGAACAAGAGGCCATAGATTTAAACTAGCTAAACACAGATGCCGAAGAAATATAAGAAAATTCACCTTCGCAAATAGAGTGGTAGACGGTTGGAACAAGTTAAGTGAGAAGGTGGTGGAGGCCAAGACCGTCAGTAGTTTCAAAGCGTTATATGACAAAGAGTGCTGGGAAGACGGGACACCACGAGCGTAGCTCTCATCCTGTAACTACACTTAGGTAATTACACTTAGGTAATTACACACACACACTCACACTCACACACACACACACACACACACACACACACACACACACACACACACACACACACACACACACACACACACTAACACCCTGAAGAAGTGAACATGTCTCTCTCTTGACAACTGATGCCAAACTCAAGAATAAATCCAGCAAGAACAGTATAATATATTAATTATAAGAATATGTAGAGAGAGAGAAGAGTAAAGAGATGAGGAAGGAGGGGAAGAGAGAGGAGATAGAAGAGACACCGGCACCGGCATAGAGAGTTATAACAACCAAAGACACACAATAAACTATAAAAGTTAATTAATTTACGTTGAAACGACTCGAATTGTCTCTGGCGCCAAAGGGGCAATAATGGGTGAGGAGCCCTCCCCCCCCATTTTTCCCTCACCCCTCACCCTGGGGCACCCACACCCCCCCTCTCTGGGACAATCAGCCTATAGTGACACCCTTCCTCCCTCCCACATCTACCTACCTTGAGGCTACCTTGAGGTGCTTCCGGGGCTTAGTGTCCCCGCGGCCCGGTCGTCGACCAGGCCTCCACTGGGTTACCTGGGTTACCTGTTATCTACCTGGGTTACGACTCCTGGGTGATAGTGAGGTGGGTGTGGCCCTCTCCAGGTCTTGTGGATTGATTCAGTGGGCTGTGGTGGGTTGCACTCTGCATGGGTGGGGTTACATACCGGCTGGTGAAGGGGGTTAACCCACTGGGTGGTAGTGGGTTACCCACCTGGTTACCACTGTTTTAGAATTCCTGAAGTTCAGTTAAATATCATTGTCAATTTTACCTGTTGTAGCCCTGTTAAGTTACCTGTAAGTTAATGTTTATATATAAACTCCTGTGATCTAAAACAAATCCTCGCTGTTTATATTGATGCATCTAACTGCCTGACATTATATATATTTATATATATATATATATATATATATATATATATATATATATATATATATATATATATATATATATTTATATATATATATATATATATATATATATATATATATATTCCATGATGCAACCCCACACCACTTGTCAAACTCCCGCGGGTACCTATTTACTGTTAGGTGAACAGCGGCATTAGGTGAAAGGAAAGATGGCCAACTTCTATTTGTCCCTCTTAGAGCGGTGCTACTGAACGGGATAAGAAGTTGTGACACACACATATACGGTACATTTTAGGAACCTGGGGCCAGATTCACGAAGCAGTTGCGCAAGCACTTACGAACCTGGAGCCAGATTCACGAAGTAGTTACGCAAGGATTTACGAACGTGTACATCTTTCCTCAATCTTTGACGGCTTTGGTTACATTTATTAAACAGTTTACAAGCATGAAAACTTGCCAATCAACTGTTGTTATTGTTATAAACAGCCTCCTGGTGCTTCGGAGCTCATTAACTGTTTAATAATTGTAAACAAAGCCGCCAAAGATTGAGAAAAGATGTACACGTTCGTAAGTACTTGCGTAAATGCTTCGTGAATCTGGCCCCTGTACACCAGTTGAGAGGCGGGACCAAAGAGCCAGAGCTCAACCCCCCCGCAAGCACACCTAGGTACCAGATGTCACAGAGTCATTCAGCATGTCTTCAATCACATTATTTTGACATGATTTGCATACTCTTATTTCGCTCTTAACAAACTCTTTTCTCTTTTTTCAGGTAAGTGGAGAATGCAGCGGCTCTTGTCTCCCCTTGAGGAACACAGCTGACGTTATATGAACAGCTGATGCCAGGTAAACAGATGACGTCACCTGAACAGCTGATGCAATGTAAACAGATGACGTCACCTGAACAGCTGATGCAATGTAAACAGATGACGTCACCTGAACAGCTGATGCAATGTAAACAGATGACGTCACCTGAACAGCTGATGCTATGTAAACAGATGACGTCACCTGAACAGCTGATGCTATGTAAACAGATGACGTCACCTGAACAGCTGATGCTATGTAAACAGATGACGTCACCTGAACAGCTGATGCTATGTAAACAGATGACGTCACCTGAACAGCTGATGCTATGTAAACAGATGACGTCACCTGAACAGCTGATGCTATGTAAACAGATGACGTCACCTGAACAGCTGATGCTATGTAAACAGATTGACTTTACGTACTAGGAGCTGGGATATGAGGACCTATTAGGATCTAGGATATGAGGTCCTACTAGGAGCTAGGATATGAGGACCTACTAGGAGCTGGGATATGAGGACCTCCTAGGAGCTGGGATATGAGGGCCTATTAGGGGCTGGGATATGAGGACCTATTAGGAGCTAGGATATGAGGACCTACTAGGAGCTAGGATATGAGGACCTACTAGGAGCTAGGATATGAGGACCTACTAGGAGCTAGGATATGAGGACCTACTAGGAGCTAGGATATGAGGACCTACTAGGAGCTGGGATATGAGGACCTACTAGGAGCTGGGATATGAAGACCTACTAGGAGCTAGGATATAAGGACCTACTAGAAGCTAGGATATGAGGACCTACTAGGAGCTAGGATATGAGGACCTACTAGGAGCTAGGATATGAGGACCTACTAGGAGCTGGGATATGAGGTCCTACTAGGAGCTGGGATATGAGGACCTACTAGGAGCTAGAATATGAGGACCTACTAGTAGCTAGGATATGAGGACCTACTAGGAGCTAGGATATGAGGACCTACTAGGAGCTGGGATATAAGGACCTACTAGAAGCTAGGATATGAGGACCTACTAGGAGCTAGGATATGAGGACCTAGGAGCTAGGATATAAGGACCTACTAGGAGCTAGGATATGAGGACAGACTGAATGACATGAAAAGAAGTTTGAATTTGTTCTGAAGGTGAGTGGATGAGTAGGTGTCTGGGTGGGTAGGTGGGTGAATGAGTAGGTGGGTAAGTAGATGGGTAGGTGGGTAAGTAGATGGGTAGGTGGCTGAGTGGGTAAATGGGTAGATAAGCAAGTAAATGGATTCTTGAATAGGTATGTAGGCAAGTTTCTAGATAGATTGAACAGGTAAGTAGGTGGACAGAGGGTTGAATAGCCAATCATCCATCTGATTGTGTGATCATATGATATTATACCACACCAACTATGCCTGATCCCTTAACCATCTGACGCTCCTACTATCGAGGTTTGGCCCTAATTATACTGCTGATTGTACAGGTACAATCACGTGACTGACGTCACGTCTTGGCCTATTCCCGACACCAACAGGCTATAAGGAACGCTATGCTCGCTATAGTCTATATATATAAACGTGTGAAGAACTACAAAGTCAAGATTCTAAGAAACTGTCTCAGGAGAGGCCAGAGCCTTCATATAGTCGTAGGGTAATATTTCTTATGTTAGTTTACGATTGGCAGCTGCCATCCTGCCGTGCCATTGGTCGAGATGGTCCATGACGTCTTGTAACCTCGTGCTGATTGGCTGGAACACTTCGTGACGTCAGCTAAGGCCCTGGTGATTGGCTCACGGCTTTCACGACGTCGTATAAAATTCGCCCGATTGGCCATCGGTGTCCGTGATGTCATTGAGGAAAATAGAAAACGGTGTTTGGATCAGAGTGTAAACATGGTACGCGAGGTTGCCAAACCTCGCGTATATTTATCCTGACTATGGGGCATATTCTTTACGAACTCTGTAGACGTGGCATTCTTGCGTTTATCTCTTGACTTAGATAATTGGGCAGATAGTGAGGTCTCTCAGGTCTTCAGTCTGAGTAGATGTTGAGAGATAATTGGCCGGATAGTGAGGTCTCTCAGGTCTTCAGTCTGGATAGATGTAGAGAGATAATTGGGCGGATAGTGAGATCTCTCAGGTCTTCAGTCTGAGTAGATGTGGAGAGATAATTGGGCGGATAGTGAGGTCTCTCAGGTCTTCAGTCTGAGTAGATGTGGAGAGATAATTGGGCGGATAGTGAGGTCTCTCAGGTCTTCAGTCTGAGTAGATGTAGAGAGATAATTGGCCGGATACTGAGGTCTCTCAGGTCTTCAGTCTGAGCCTTTATCTTGTTCTATAATTAGGCCGCGAATTATTCACTTTAACTGCCAATAATCTGGTAAATTCTGTATCATTAACGATAGTTCGATAAGAGGCGGGTGAAATGATGGGGTTTTTGTGTCATTAGATGCCCCTTTCAGTCTTCCCTTCTCTCCCTAGGTCTTCCGACCCCTTCAATCTCCCTTTTTCCCTTCTGTCCCCTTTCCCCTTCACTTTCCCTTCCCACTTTCCCTTCCGCCCAAACCGTATCATATATTTCGAGTTTATTTAAACCAAATGTTTGAATTTTCAGCCCCAAATTGCTGCAAGAAACTTAACCTTCAGAAGAAAAGTCAAATATATCTGAAAATTAGATCATTGAGAATGTTTTGTCTCAGGGGACTTAGCGGTGGCCGCGGTAATCTCAAGAAAGGGGAAAATGTCTTAGACAAAAAGACTTAAAGACTTAAGGCAAAAAGGCTTTTTCCAGTGTCTGTGGTGTGTCAGAGGACCACATCTTCCCCTGACAACCTGGGGGTAGAGGACCCCATCCCCCCCTGTCAAGCTGGGGGTAGAGGACCCCATCCCACTGACAACCTGCCCATCTGGCACCTTAAGAATAGTATAAGTTGTCATCCACTCTTCCTTGGTAATCAATATTGTATTCACCTGGGTGCTAGGAGACTCGAACCAGGGACCCGTGTGTGTCCGTGGACCATGAGAATAGCGCCAGGTCAGCCAGGAAAGTGTTCAGTGTTACATGATTTTGGTTGGGTCTTTGGTTGGGTTGATCAATACCTGTAACTGAGAATCAGTCTGCCAGTTTGTTCCTCTTAAGCTGGAGGTCAGATGCCTGGCGCTAGTCTCACCCAACTTTGCAGGGGGAATGGTCTGGTGTTCGGAACGGGCATAGGCTGGATGTTGTCGCCCTATGATAAATATTTTATGACAAAAAGGCCTGTAGCCCATCCCTCCTCTGTTCCGTGCGATTTTCACAGTGTTAAATGAAATCGAAGATCTGTTTTCCATAGAGTTTACCGCGAATTTTCATGATTTAATGAGAACCTGTCACACACTTGAAACAATTGCCTCCTCTAGGGAGTGTTGTCCATGCTGCTATGGCGGTATGTCCACTCACAAGATGAGTGGCGCTGCCCAATACTGTCACTATGGCGGTGTGTCCACTCACAAGATGAGTGGCGCTGCCCAATAAACTCGCCCCTCGGGGCAAATTAAACAAAAAAAATTGCCTCCTCTATCGAAAATTTAAGATCTCACGACCACTGAGACTACACCGACGGCTCAGTCCAATCCTCTACTGGACGGACTGGAGCAGTTTGCACAAAGACTGTCAGTGTCAGGTTAAACAACTGGCTGACCTCCACACAAGCAGAACTAGCGGCATTACACCTAGCTACCAGTACATTAAAAAACATCGGAGGAGGAACAATACTTTGTGACAATACTTAGCGTGTAACAAAGATGCAGTTGAATTAGATCTAGGCATCCCCATTTCTGCTGTCAAGACTATATTGCTCCAAACACTCAGGTCTGATAGGAGAGAAATTACTGACTCCCAACGACCTGAAAGCACCAGTATAAAAAGCTGTGATTTGTTCAGATCTGAAACCTATGTTTATGGGCAGCACAAAACGTCGACTAGACTGTGTGACACAGTGGTTGCCAGGATCAGGTTGGGTTACCGTTACCTGTGGCAGGTGGCTACCGTTACCTGTGGCAGGTGGCTACCGTTACCTGTGACAGGTGGCTACCGTTACCTGTGACAGGTGGCTACCGTTACCTGTGACAGGTGGCTACCGTTACCTGTAGCAGGTGGCTATCGTTACCTGTAGCAGGTGGCTACCGTTACCTGTGGCAGGTGGCTACCGTTACCTGTAGCAGGTGGCTATCGTTACCTGTGGCAGGTAGCTACCGTTACCTGTGACAGGTGGCTACCGTTACCTGTGGCAGGTGGCTATCGTTACCTGTGGCAGGTGGCTACCGTTACCTGTGGCAGGTGGCTACCGTTACCTGTGACAGGTGGCTATCGTTACCTGTGGCAGGTAGCTACCGTTACCTGTGACAGGTGGCTACCGTTACCTGTGGCAGGTGGCTACCGTTACCTGTAGCAGGTGGCTATCGTTACCTGTGGCAGGTAGCTACCGTTACCTGTGACAGGTGGCTACCGTTACCTGTGGCAGGTGGCTACCGTTACCTGTGGCAGGTCTCCCAATCCTGAGCACTCCAGGTGCAAACTCTGTGAGCAGGAACTGCGGCATGATCTCCCACACTACATCACCGAATGCCCAGTTATTAGACCATTCAGACCCGTTGGCATGAGGTACCTGGAGCTTTGCAATTACTTTATTACCTCTCGTGTTCATGATGATATCCTCATAATGCACCCAGAGTCTGCCAGTGTAGACTACTCATCACATGCCTCTGTATGACTGACCATCTCACGTAGATGGAGATTTTTATTTTATTTGGGCAATAGTAATGAAATTCGGGGCCAGTGTCCCTAGCGTGAACGATTAGAAATGAAATGTAGACACATTAAATGATTTAGAGTTTCGTTATCTTTAACGTAAAATGGAAAATGCCCATAAGAAAATGAACAAATATCAAAATGCTGTTGTATTCACCTAGTTGTATTCACCTAGTTGTATTCACCTAGTTGTATTCACCTAGTTGTATTCACCTAGTTGTATTCACCTAGTTGTATTCACCTAGTTGTATTCACCTAGATGTATTCACCTAGTTGTATTCACCTAGTTGTATTCACCTAGTTGTATTCACCTAGTTGTATTCACCTAGTTGTATTCACCTAGTTGTATTCACCTAGTTGTGCTTGCAGGGGTTGAGCTCTGCGCTTTCGGCCCGCCTCTCAACTGTTAATCAATAACAAAAAAATCACACACAAACACACATCCCCAGGAAGCAGTCCGAAGCAGCTGTCTAACTCCCAGGTACCTATTTACGGCTAGGTGAACAGGGGCATCAGTGTAAAAAAAAACTATACCCATTTGTTTCCGCCATCACCGGGGATCGAACCGCGGTCCCTAGGACTACGAATACAGAGCGCTGTCCACTCAGCCACCAGGCCCTCCCACCAACCCCCATCAGATGTGTTTAATTACACATGTGTATTAAAGGAAACCTGCTCCAAAAATATATTAATATATACACACTCGTATTTGCATATATAATTGAACTTATTCCTTATGAATAACTGGGAAAAAAGATAATATAATTTTCCTCAGGACACAGACGGTGGTCTGTGTCCTGAGGAACCTGAAAAGATAAAAGATAAAAGATGTGGAAAAGATAAAATCTTTGTCAGGGATTAAGAAGCTTCAATTAGTTATCTGTCAAGAGGCCGGCGGGCGGGCGGCTGAGGTTAGGATGTTCAGCGGAAGATGTTACATGTTTTGATGTTTAACGTGAGTGTTGGAGTCACTCAAGTGATGTTGACCAGACCACACACTAGAAAGTGAAGGGACGACGACGTTTCGGTCCGTCCTGGACCATTCTCAAGTCGATTGTCAAGTCAAGTCAAAATTGACTTGAGAATGGTCCAGGACGGACCGAAACGTCGTCGTCCCTTCACTTTCTAGTGTGTGTCAAGTGGTTGGACACCATTCCTTTCCCCCGTCCCATCCCAAATCCTTATCCTGACCCCTTCCCAGTGCTATATAGTCGTAATGGCTAAGCTCTTTCCCCTGAAAATTCACTATTCCGAGAATAGCTTGTTGGCAGAGCCCGAGTGCATGGGGGGAGTGTGTAAAACCCTGGTTTGTGTCTCGGAGAGGCTGCAGGACGTGTGGTAGGTCATTAGCTCTCCCGGTTGCAATTCTTTTGACCATGTTGAAGCTCAGTCGATTAAGGCAGCGTCTGGGATCATCCTGAACGTAGGTTCGAAGCCTCATCACGGTCCTTGTGGATTTGCTCATAACATCTACGTCATGATGTTCACCGGATGTTCAGCGGATGTTCAGCGGATGTTCAGCGGATGTTCACCGGATGTTCAGCGGATGTTCAGCGGATGTTCAGCGGATGTTCAGCGGATGTTCAGCGGATGTTCAGCGGATGTTCAGCGGATGTTCACCGGATGTTCACCGGATGTTCACCGGATGTTCACCGGATGTTCACCGGATGTTCACCGGATGTTCACCGGATGTTCACCGGATGTTCACCGGATGTTAACCGGATGTTCAGCGGATGTTCACCGGATGTTCACCGGATGTTCACCGGATGTTCATCACCAAGGAGGTTGTAACATGTCAATTGAAAGGATTTATTGCTCATATATCGGAGTGGTTATCTTGTTATCTTTCAATATATCTCAATATATCAATTCTTAACTAACTTCCTTAATGCGTAATTAAGAAGGTAAGCCTCGTAAGGGGGAAGGGGGGGGGGTACAATAAGCCTACCCTTCACCCTCTCCCTCCCCACCCCCCCACCAGCGGCCACCCCCCCCCCTCCCCCACCTCCACCCCTTCCGACTTTCACCTCAACTACCTTTATCCGAATACACCTTATCCGGCCTCTTCATTATCCGGTTACGGCGGCCTCAGCCGGATATACGAGACTTCTATATGAGGTGGTAATTTAGAGTCCCGGCGGTCGTGTGTATATGTGGAGGGGGGGGGTGGGGGGTGGGGGGAGGGGGATAGTGAGGATGATATAGTGAGTCTTTCGTCACTATTGTATCAGTTTACTGAGAGAGAGGGGGGGGCGGGGGAGGGGTAGCGGTGGTGGGGAGGGAGGGATTGAGAGGGGGGAGAGGTGATGGAGAGAGAGAGATATGGGGGGTTATCTTGAGGTTATTTTGAGAAGAATACAGGAAAATACATTCCAACATCTCTTGTATCACTGTAACTTTTCCTTAAAATCACCATTACTCCCCAAGCCAGTATTTATCCAGGTACTTTCTGACTTTAAAGTGGCCCAATCTGTATCCATTATTTCGTGATTTCTGTATTGATATATTTATCATCATATTAAAATTACTCTTGGTATGCAAAGTTTGACAAGGGTCCTATCGTAGTCAGCCAGGCATACATTCATTCTCTTTTAATAGGAATAGATAGTTTTGTTTCTGTGATTGCAATTACATCTTGCCTCTCTATGTAACTCGCATGTTACAACCATGTAACACATCTGTTGAACCTGTGCAACACTCATGTAACACCTGTGGAACACATGTAGTGTCTAGTCATGGTTGTAGTGAGAGATAGTGAAGCCAGTAGTGTAGTCAGGTGTGTGGAGAGAGCAGGCAGGGTTCATCATGTGTGTACCATCAGTAGGGAGGGTGTGAAGCTGTGTATTAAGAGCTCACTAAGCCATCCAGGATCGTCCAGAGGTGATCCCTCCTGGAATGACCTGCACTTCCAGGTTTTAATAAAGTTCTCGCAGCTTCTCCTTCGTCGTCCAGGATTTATTGAAGCTTCCTAAAGGTGTTGTGGGGGTGTCGTGGGGTTACGGGAGAGGGTGTTGGGGGTGGGGGAGTATGGTGGGGGTGTTGGGGGGTGTGGGGGAGTATGGTGGGGGGTGTTGGGGGGTGGGGAAAAGGCTCTCATTAGAGAAGGGATTGTCCCATGTGTCCACAATGTCTTGCTTGTTGAAAGAGATGAACCATATTACCACAAGATTACACCCGTGATTGGCTCCTACACCATATATATATATATATATATATATATATATATATATATATATATATGAGGGAAGGTGAGAAAGAGTGTTGGGGCCAATAATCAGAACATCTTTCTCTCTCTCTCTCTCTCTCTCTCTCTCTCTCTCTCTCTCTCTCTCTCTCTCTCTCTCTCTCTCTCTCTCTCTCTCTCTCTCTCTCTCTCTCTCTCTCTCTCTCTCTCTCTCACCCATTCTAGTATATCAGCTTCTGACAATACGGAGAGACCAAAGGGAAGAAAACGATCACTTCATTCACAGAAAATGGGGGTCAGTGGGGAGTTACATTGCCCTCAGCGAGTTATGTAGGCACTCCGCTGTGCTGGCTCACAGTTCTTATTCCCTATGATGATTTATCTTGCCTTTATGGAGTTGGGATGAGGTGTGTGTGTACTCACCTAGTTGTGCTTGCGGGGGTGGAGCTCTGGCTCTTTGGTCCCGCCTCTCAACCGTCAATCAACAGGTGTACAGATTCCTGAGCCTACTGGGCTCTATCATATCTACATGTGTGTGTGTGTGTGTGTGAGTACTCACCTAGTTGTGCTTGCGGGGGTTGAGCTCTGGCTCTTTGGTCCCGCCTCTCACCTGTCAGTCAACAGGTGTACAGGTTCCTGAGCCTACTGGGCTCTATCATATCTACATGTGTGTGAGTACTCACCTAGTTGTACTTGCGGGGGTTGAGCTCTGGCTCTTTGGTCCCGCCTCTCACCTGTCAGTCAACTGGTGTACTTGTTTCTGAGCCTTTTGGGCTCTATCATATCTACACTTGAAAGACCACTTATGTGTGTGTGTGTACTCATCTATTTGTGCCTTCAGGATCGAGCTTTAGCTCTTGGACTCCGGTTTTGTAATGGAAAGACTCCTTGATCTATTTAACTATTTAGCGAAGTATCTTTTTCTATTAATTTAATCTCTTGTTTTAGAGATTAAGTGTTCAGAGGCGGGGCCCAAGAGCCGTGGCTCACCCCCCAGCAAGTACAGTTAGGTGAGAATATCAAAATTATTAAGTTCATACATACCTGCCTGTCTGCATACATATACACTAGCATGGAACGTAAATACATCAATACATATATACATACATACATACATACATACATACACCCTCCCATTCACACACTGACGGTTGAGAGTCGGGACCAAAGAGCCAGAGCTCAACCCCCGCAAGCACAACTAGATGACTACAAAAACATACATGCATATATACATTAATTCAGACAAACACATACACAGACATGTATACATGTATACATATATATATATATATATATATATATATATATATATATATATATATATATATATATATATATATATATATATATACATGTATATATATATACATAGACACATGTACAAGATACCAGAGATATGTGTCCAGCAAGAGAGAGACACATATGTGTCTTGATACATACCAACCTTGGGGGGGGGGTAGGGGGGATAACCCCCCTCCCCTCTGAATCATCTTAGAAATGCGAGAGAATCGCTTCACGTCACATCTCTTACATATAACGTCTTAGTCTCCGGTTTCAAGTGAGCTCCGGTGATCCCCGGTGGAGGCGGAGACAAATGGGCAAAATGTTTCTTTCACCCTGATGGCCCCCCTGTTCACCTAGCAGTAAATAGGTACCTGAGTGTTAGTCAGCTGTCACGGGCTGCTTCCTGGGGGGTGGAGGCCTGGTCGAGGACCGGGCCGCGGGGACGCTAAGCCCCGAAATCATTTCAAGATAGCCTCAAGATAACCTCAAGATAGCCTCAAAATAACTTCAAGATAACCTCAAGATTATCTCAAGATAACCTCAAGATAACCTCAAGGTAACCTCAAGATAACCTCAAGATAACCTCAAGATTACCTCAAGGTAACCTCAAGATAACCTCACGATAACCTCAAGATAACCTCTAGATTACCTCAAGGTAACCTCAAGATAACCTCAAGATAACCTCAAGATTACCTCAAGGTAACCTCAAGACAACCTCACGATAACCTCAAGATCATCTCAAGATAACCTCAAGATAACCTCAAGATAACCTCAAGATAACCTCAAGATAACCTCAAGATAACCTCAAGATAACCTCACGATAACCTCAAGATAACCTCAAGATAACCTCAAGATAACCTCACGATAACCTCAAGATAACCTCAAGATAACCTCATGATAACCTCAAGATGGTCTGGTGTTGGGGTGCAGACCAATTAACCTCTGGAGGGTTATTAAGGCCTCGTGTTGTTGTTGTTGTTGTTTAAGATTCGCTACTTGGAACAAAAAGTCCCAAGTAGCACGGTCTATGGTGAGCCCGTAGTGGACAAAAGGTCTCCTTAACAGTTTACTGACCACCCAATAAGTATACTTTAGTCCTCAACATAGTCAAGACTAAGGTAAACTCTCAGTATTTATCTTCTATGTAAACTATGCATATTTGACTTGGATGAAACATTTACAGAAGTTAGATTCTAACTTGTGTAAATTCCATTTCATGAATTTCTGAATTTCATGAACATTTCTTCATTTTAGCGAAGAAATGTTCCACAGAAATTTCAATATCATTAGCTGTGGGGCGGGACTGTCTATGGGAGCATCTATGGGGTTGAGCTCTGGCTCTTTGGGCCCGCCTCTCAACTGTCAATCAACTGTTTTTTTCCCACACACACATACACACTCAGGAAGTAGCCCGTAACAGCTGTCTAACTCCCAGGTACCTATTTACTGGTAGGTGAGCAGGTGCATCAGGGTGACAGAAACTATGCCCATTTGTTTCCGCCATCGCTGGGAATCGATTCCCCGGATCTTAGGATTACGAATACTGAACACTGTCCACTCAGCCTCCAAGCCCCTGTGTGTGTGTGTGTGTGTGTGTGTGTGTGTGTGTGTGTGTGTGTGTGTGTGTGTGTGAACCACTACTTAATCTAATTAAACTTCTTTTGCAGTGATATTTACCCTTATTTACGACTCTAACAGTGAGGAACATTGTTCTGATATCTGTGTTCCTAACTTTGAAGATATCATATCTGCCTACTTTATACAATTCCCATGATTACCTTATATGTCGTAATCATGTCCCCCCTATTCCCTAGTCTTCCCTCGTAACTCAATTCCCTCAGCTAATAAACTTTGTAGCTTATATTTCGACTTTTCTTTTTAGTTTCACTGAGTTCCTTGCCAAAGCTGCATAGTCCAGAGCATGTCTCACCTACGTTGTGTAACGCGCTCATAATAGTGAATTGAGGAAACAGTGTTCAATTTTTATATAATAAATTCGACGCTATGGGCAGTTGGAATGCCTTCACGGTCCACGGATTTTAATTCTATATATGACCCAAATTTCATGTTTATTCCCAGTAAAAAGTGGTTCGATAAAATCCCCCAAATGATGGTGGGAGTTTTGCAGACTCTCTCCGGGTCATTTGTCTTGTGATTATGGGATGGCGAAAGTTATGTGGTCTCTGGATGTTTGGGGGCAGCATGCTGTCTCTGTATGTTTGGCAGCATACTGTCTCTGTATGTGTGGCAGCATACTGTCTCTGTATGTTTGGGGGCAGCATGCTGTCTCTGTATGTTTGGCAGCATACTGTCTCTGTATGTTTGGGGGCAGCATGCTGTCTCTGTATGTTTGGCAGCATACTGTCTCTGTATGTTTGGGGGCAGCATGCTGTCTCTGTATGTTTGGGGGCAGCATGCTGTCTCTGTATGTTTGGCAGCATACTGTCTCTGTATGTTTGGGGGCAGCATGCTGTCTCTGTATGTTTGGGGGCAGCATACTGTCTCTGTATGTTTGGGTCAGCATGCTGTCTCTGTATGTTTGGGGGCAGCATGCTGTCTCTGTATGTTTGGCAGCATACTGTCTCTGTATGTTTGGGGGCAGCATGCTGTCTCTGTATGTTTGGCAGCATACTGTCTCTGTGTGTTTGGGGGCAGCATACTGTCTCTGTATGTTTGGGGGCAGCATACTGTCTCTGGATGTTTGGGGGAGCAGCATACTGTCTCTGTATGTTTTGGTCAGCATACTGTCTCTGACTGTGTGACAGCATACCATCTCTGACTGTGTGACAGCATACCATCTCTGACTGTGTGACAGCATACCATCTCTGACTGTGTGACAGCATACCATCTCTGACTGTGTGACAGCATACCATCTCTGACTGTGACAGCATACCATCTCTGACTGTGACAGCATACCATCTCTGACTGTGTGACAGCATACCATCTCTGACTGTGACAGCATACCATCTCTGACTGTGACAGCATACCATCTCTGACTGTGACAGCATACCATCTCTGACTGTGACAGCATACCATCTCTGACTGTGACAGCATACCATCTCTGACTGTGACAGCATACCATCTCTGACTGTGACAGCATACCATCTCTGACTGTGTGACAGCATACCATCTCTGACTGTGACAGCATACCATCTCTGACTGTGACAGCATACCATCTCTGACTGTGACAGCATACCATCTCTGACTGTGACAGCATACCACTGATACATAACATCAGGAGAATTATAATGGAGATATATATATAAATAGCGAGTAAAGGGGCGTTTTTTGATGCGTTTTGTTATTTTTTTGTTTCATTGGCGATGTTTGGCGAGTGGTTGGTGATCTTATGGTTGTGGTTCGAGGCTTGGTGATCTTATGGTTGTGGTTCGAGGCTTGGTGATCTTATGGTTGTGGTTCGAGGCTTGGTGATCTTATGGTTGTGGTTCGAGGCTTGGTGATCTTATGGTTGTGGTTCGAGGCTTGGTGATCTTATGGTTGTGGTTCGAGGCTTGGTGACCTTAGGAGAATGGTAGAGGCTTGGTGATCTCGTGGTGATTTTTATGGTTTTAATTTATTTCTATACGTGAGAATGTGTGTGATTGATTGTCTATCTATCCGAGGTTAGAGGTCAGATGTCTTGGGCTAGTCTCGTTAAAGTTTGAAGACTTATTGGTGATTATAGTGAGTGTTATAGGTGGGTCAGCTGTCATGACACACACACACACACACACACACACACACACACACACACACACACACACACACACACACACACACACACACACACACACACACACACACACACACACACACACACACACACACACACACACATACACACACACACACACTGAGCTGAGAGGTATGAGCTACGAGGAGAGACTGCGGGAATTGAACCTCACTTCGCTGGAAGACAGAAGAGTTAGGGAGGACATGATCACTACATTCAAGATTCTCAAGGGAATTGATAGGGTAGATAAAGACAGGCTATTTAACACAAGGGGCACACGAACAAGGGGGACACAGGTGGAAACTGAGTGCCCAAATGAGCCACAGAGATATTAGAAAGAACTTTTTTAGTGTCAGAGTGGTTGACAAATGGAATGCATTAAGAAGTGATGTGGTGGAGGCTGACTCCATACACAGTTTCAAGTGTAGATATGATAGAGCCCAATAGGCTCAGGAACCTGTACACCAGTTGATTGACGGTTGAGAGGCGGGACCAAAGAGCCAGAGCTCAACCCCCGCAAACACAACTAGGTGAGTACACACACACGAGAGGAAAAAAGCAAAGGTTTAGATATTTACTTCCCCATAGCTCATTTTAAGCCTTACCCTGACAGTTTTTCCCACGAAAACACGATCCACTAATTGATTTACAACCAGGTCCCCAAGTTATGGCACCCAGTCAATCCTCCCTGACCATAGCATCTTACCACACAACAGCAATTCAGTAATTAACGATGCAGATCTTAATCTCACACAATCGCCTCGTCCCCAACAAGGACCTTACACCGCTAATCACCATTTTGAGTCGTAGATAAACATGGAATGTAATTATTTACGAAGCCATTATCTCAATAATTATCTCCCTTGTTCTATAGCGGAAGGAAAAAATATATTTTTAATTCATTACTCTGGCAAACTTAATGCCCTAAAAATCTCTTTACATTCTCGTAGAATTAGCACATTAAAAAGTCTCTGGAACCACCTCCAAAGTTAATGGTTTAAAAACTTCTTTATAAGGTAGCAAAACTAACGACGTTACAAGTGTGCGTTTCCCGCCTTTCTGACGGCCTGCGGTGAGCGCATGCGCGGAAGAGCGGTGGTTCTGCGCTCTGATTGGTGGAGGTCCGCGTCAGCTGTGGGGTTAGTGCTTGTTGATTGGTGGAGGCCGCGTCAGCTGTGGGGTTAGTGCTTGTTGATTGGTGGAGGCCTGCGTCAGCTGTGGGGTTACTGCTTGTTGATTGGTGGAGGCCTGCGTCAGCTGTGGGGTTACTGCTTGTTGATTGGTGGAGGTCACGCGTCAGCTGTGGGGTTACTGCTTGTTGATTGGTGGAGGCCGCGTCAGCAGTGGGGTTACTGCTTGTTGATTGGTGGAGGTCACGCGTCAGCTGTGGGGTTACTGCTTGTTGATTGGTGGAGGTCACGCGTCAGCTGTGGGGTTACTGCTTGTTGATTGGTGGATTCCACGTCAGGAGTGCTCGTTGATTGGCTGAGTCCGCAGTGGGGGTTATATAGAGTGTGAGGTTCTATGCAGTGGGGTTGAAGCCCGCTGATTCGTGGAGCCCTCATCAGGATATGAGATAGTGCTCGCTGATTGGCTGAGCCCACATCAGGCGTGGGGAGTTGACCTGCTTCAGGAATAGATTTAGAGCTCGCCGATTGGTTAACCCCTTCCAGAAGAGCCGTAGGTGACCATAGATTAAACGTACCCTCTATTAGGTGGCGTTCGCTGATTGGTCATGCCTGTTAATTGAGAAATTAAAAATTAAGACTGTCCTGACGTGGTCTCAACCAATCAGCGACCACTAACCCGACGCCTGAAGCGAGCTCAGCCAATCAGCGACCACTAACCCCACGCCTGAAGCAAGCTCAGCCAATCAGCGACCACTAACCCCACGCTCCTAACTAGACGGTCCTAACTCAGTCTAGACGGTCCTAATTCTGTCTAGACGGTCCTAACTCAGTCTAGACGGTCCTAATTCAGTCTAGACGGTCCTGACTCAGTCTAGACGGTCCTAACTCAGTCTAGACGGTCCTAATTCTGTCTAGACGGTCCTAACTCAGTCTAGACGGTCCTAACTCAGTCTAGACGGTCCTAACTCAGTCTGGACGGTCCTAACTCAGTCTAGACGGTCCTAACTCAGTCTAGACGGTCCTAACTCAGTCTAGACGGTCCTAACTCAGTCTGGACGGTCCTAACTCAGTCTAGACGGTCCTAACTCAGTCTAGATGGTCCTAACTCAGTCTAGACGGTCCTAACTCAGTCTAGACGGTCCTAACTCAGTCTGGACGGTCCTAACTCAGTTTAGACGGTCCTAACTCAGTCTAGACGGTCCTAACTCA